>BQNB010103952.1:3397-22034 GCA_026074375.1 Tanacetum coccineum
TTGTATCTAACTAGGGTTTTGATGACAAGTTAAGCAATAAACACACACAAGAAGATGAACAAACAACAGAGGAGCAGTCAAGAACTAATGTAAGGAAAACGTATCAACCATGAATAATCTGATAAAACGCAAGTTTGTTTATTTAGTGCAACTGTTGTCTTATCTCGAATGGTATATAATTCCTAGACTTAGTCAGTACTTCCTCCTAAGACCTAGACACGCTAACTATGTCACAATTAGACGCATCCACATAAAGCAAGAATTTGTTGATTATAATCTACCTTAGGAGATTAATAATGGTGCTCTTACTAAACCCTAGTTCATGGAGACTTTACCCACTTACTGCTTAACATCTCTTAATATAATAGTAGTCCACTGTCCGAGTCCTTACCAATGGAATAAGAACGTACTCGTTGATACCAAGGTCACCTTATGGCTCAACAAAGCTCACTAAACTAATGGTAAGGATATTTCAATATTTGTGATCCTATGATTCTAGATATATAAATCGCAATATTGAGAGTTATCCCGGACTCTTAGCCTACGCCCAAACAACAACGAAGTTGCAGTGCATTAAATATGTAGGACTAGACCCAGCTGAATGATAGGTCGCATACTTATGAGAACTATCCGATATCTAGTTAAGCTACAAGAGATATCCTTAGATACGGATTGAAGGCATATTAATGCACATAAATGAGTATCATTCGATAAACATAATCAACAATCAATGATAAACTAAGCAATTGATATAAACAAACCAAATATTAAATCATCATAAACATGGATGATACCTAAAGGTATCAGCCGATAGTCATTATAAAAATACACACGGTTTCAGATATGAACGATTAAAGAAAAGAAACCTTAACCGAACGCGTATTGGGTTGCGCGAAGATTACAATATTTTTCCCATGATCTTGAGGCTATTTTCTGGCCTTCTAGGCTCCTTTATTCGTCTCTTGGTCGACTTGGTGGTTTAGGAATTCACTTGCATACCTAAAACTGAGTTTAGGGTCTTCTATTTATAGCGTCTGAAAACTGGTCGATACGCCGTATCGAGCTATACGGGATACGACGTATTAGGGGTTTCTTGGAGTAAGGACCACGTTCGATATCTTCCAAAATATTTTATTACTTTATATTGAATACGACGTATTGAGTTCTTCTAGATACGGCATATTGAACTTTATTCCTTCGTAGTTTTTTGTGAAGTGCAGGCACGGATACGCCGTATCTTCTTGCTGGATACGGCGTATTGAGGTAAAATCAGTTGGTTCTTCTTCATTGACCAAAGTATTATATACAGCGTATCATTGATGTGGATACAGCGTATTCTTCAAAGTCAGCCAATGGTCTTTTAATTCGTTAAAGTCTTGGATATGTCATATAGGTCTAGAATAAAATGGCGTATTTGCTGTCAGATCAGTAGACTTTCTTGAACTCTTCGTTTATGCTCCAAAATGTGTGCCTTTTAGCATAACTTCACCAAGTACTCTATAATTACTGCAATTCTCAAATACAAAAGATTAAGTAATGTTGGGATTTATTGATTTGATGATATAAAAGGATCAAGATCGACATCATGGAATTCTAGAAGATGGAGGATTCTAGAAGACTTGCTTAAAAAGATAAAGTTCAAGATTATAAAAGATTTAGTTTCCTAATACAATTAGGTTTCCTTTGTAAGTCTAGATTGACTCTATATATAAAGAGCTTCCTAGACATTGTTTATGCGTGTTTTAAGGTGTTTTAATCATGTTTTAGGAAAACACCAACGATCTCACCACTTGAGATCGTTTTAGCCCTAAGATCAAAGTATCTTTGATCCCTGTTATAGTTAGGTAACACGTTCTATTATGATCAAATAGAATTGGGGCTTGTATGAATGTAAACATTGTTAAATAACATCGTTTTTGTTTAAATTCCGCTGCGCACCAGCAAACTTTGTTATTATAGATCCTAGATGAGTTCTAAACGATCTTCACAATTGGTATCAGAGCCAAGTAGCTCATGAGCTAGGATCTACAAGGTTTTACAATCGAAGAAAGAAGATTTTGTATTCAAAGAAACCTAAAAAATTCAATTTTGGTTTCTATTTTCGTCACTTTCTGCACAGCTGTGGTAAAAAGGGGATATCTCATTCGTTAACCATTGGATCTTAACGAAATTTTTATTAAAGGTTCTTTACTCATAAAGGAATATTCTCACTAGAGGGATCTTAAATCTGAGCTTTTAATTGAAAGATATAAATTTTTGAAATCTACTGCAGAAAAGTTGAAATTGGTATGGTTTTACTTCTCTTTCATCATTGTTTTTAATAGTGTTCTTGTTATTGTTATTGGAAGTTTTTCTTTGAATACTTGGGTATTAAAGAGAAGGTATTGAGGAATAAAGATGTTTGTGAAAATTAGGGTTTTAATTCTTAAATTATTTTTTTGGAAACCCTAATTTTTAAAAACCTCTATTGATCATGCCCAGCTTGTTACAAATATAAAACCTAACAATATAAAGCAAAATTCTTCCTCAAAGAAAAATACAAATCATCAACAAACAGAGAGCTAATCGATCTTGGAATCAAAGTCTCACAGTAGATTGTAACACCCCCAAAATTCGGAACGCAGCGGAATACAACATGGGGTGCTACTTCGTAGTCATAAAGTACAACTCATGGAAAACGACCTCAAAAGAGACATTTTAAAATATATTTCAAAATATTTCACATTCGATTGATTAAAAACATCAGAGTTTACAAATAGGTCCCAACATTGTCAAAATAACATAAGTGTTCAGACATGACAAAATGTTTAGATAAATTTATCATCGAATTTGATAATAGAAATTCTTTACAGCATAGTATTTTCAAAAGAAATTTTATCAATATATAAAATGAAGAGTCTCCGAAATACATATCCTTGCGGCTTCCCTCTGAGCAAAATACCTGAAAACCCGAGATAAAACATGCTAAAAGGTCAACAAAATTATTGAGTGAATTCATAGGTTTTTGTAATGGACAATCAAGGTTTCAAAGTTGTAGTAATAATTGCAACGAATACAATCATCATATAAATAGATATTATTGCATCTAAGCTCATGGCACTCAAAACTGACAGTATATATCCATAATGATATATAGGATAATAATGGCCCCGTGTAGGTAATTGCCATATACCTAGAGTTACAAATATAGTGTGTTTGGTTACCTATCTGGCTAACACAAATAGGATTCGTCAATCCCGATAGGCCTATCCACGATATTCGAGTTCACACACATGTGATTAATGGTCGTTGATGTATATAACACCTCGTGTTTTAGGTCATTGTATGACATTATGTAATTCACAATTTATTTTTAGGGTTTTACGCGTTTGCTCTTAAACCGTAAACGTTAAGTTAAATCGCGTAAACTAAAAATGATCATTCAATGTAAACGGGCATTAAAAAATTAAATGTTTACATTAAGCAAGTGTTAAATGATTATTATAAGGATAATTATCAACTTTGTTCATCTTATTTTTATTGGTTACGTAAAATGCTTACGTTTCGCGATAAAATGCGTTTCGGCATTCCCGGAAGCACCAAAACCTAACTACGCTTAAACGAATACCCACGATTATACCCAATACACAAAATAATCAATATAACATCACATATATGGATATGTGGCCGAAATTTTGAAGGATAGAACCAAGGAATCACCAAGTTGGTGACTAAAGCTCACCTCTTGGTTTCCTTGTGCCTTCCTAAGTGCCACCTCTCTTTCTTATCCCTAGCACATGCATATGAGGCTTGATAATATCTCCTAAGCACTATAAATAGCATGCACTCACTCTTTCTTTCATAGATACTTAACCAAAAATCACAAAAACTTTCTTTGTCTCTCTTTGAAGCTCACGGCTCAAATAAGCCACACAAACAAATCCACACTTTGATTTTCTAAGATCATACAAGTACTCTCACATCATATCTAAGATACTTCAAGGTGATTTGAAGTGTTGGATAACCATTTGCAAGTGTTGAAGCAAAGAAGAAAGATTAGGGTTTTTAAACCTAATCTAGGGTTTCATTTCTTGCAAGCTTGGATCACCATTTGCAAGCAAGGAAGCAAGAAAGGAAAAAAAAGGGTTACTTGGGAAAAATTAGGGTTTCATCCTAATTTTTCAAGCCAAGAGGTTTAATCACAGGGTGTGGATTGTTAATCTTATCTCTACTCATCCCCACAAGGGTTATATCAAAAGCCTTAATCCCTCATTATTTAAGATTTTATGTGTTCATATGCTTTACTTAGTTAAATCACCATCTAGGGTACTCTTGAATATGTAAAATGAATATTTACTTATGATCATTGTTTTGTACACTTATTTACATGCCATATGGATGCTAATATGATGTTAAAATGGATGTATAATTGTTTTAACATGATGCTTAAGAGTAAACATATATATGAATAAATTAGGGTTTCTAAAAGTTTTCTTATTAAATTAGATGTGAAAGTATTGCAAGGACTGTGCTCTTGATACTATGGACTCTCATTGATAAAACATGACTAGTGAGCCAATATATGTAAAGACATAAGATAATAAAGGGTTTTCTAATGGGAAGTGTAAGAAAAAAACAAAGTGGTAAAGCTAAAAAAGTCCTAAAAACAAGTTTTTAAAAACATTTTGGAAAACATCTCTTAAGGGCTGTTTGTTAATTCAAATTTACATATATGTTTTTATGATTTTTATAAAATACACATGTCACAAGAGATCGAGGGGACATAAAGAACTCGAAAAACCGATTAATAACGAAGAAGATACGCTATTTACAATTTTACGATTAGTTTAATACTTTTATAAAACAATTTTTATAAAAGTACTATTCATCACTGAAACTTA
This sequence comes from Tanacetum coccineum, assembly GCA_026074375.1. NCBI lineage: Eukaryota > Viridiplantae > Streptophyta > Magnoliopsida > Asterales > Asteraceae > Tanacetum > Tanacetum coccineum. The sequence continues at coordinate 8,278 of BQNB010103952.1, forward strand.
TCTTTTTTATAAAACTTCAATAATATGATAAAACTTTCAATTACAGAACGTGGTTCGAAAATCGCTAAAAACGAGCTATATCGAATAAGATACGACAAAAAACGGGTTTTGGTACGTAATTAAAAAGTATAAACATACGATTTATAGCTGTTATGAACAGATAAAATACTATTATCATCACAGAAACTCAAAAACCTAAGAATTTGAATTTTATGATCACACGTCATAATACGAAAAAGCTTGGTCGTAAGAAACGTGAGAAACGGGCTTAAAACGACAAAGTTATGTCATTTTTACTAAAGGCGTAATTATAAACATTTTTACATTATAATTACGATTTTACTTAAATAAATAGATGGTGATATAGTTTATATTAAAAATTATATATGTTATTAGTTATCGAAGTGCTATATTACTAGGGAATTTCATAATGAGGCTTCTTCGGATGGCGTATTGACGAGTTGTTGGATTTACGATTTAAAGTGTCCTAACTCCTCGTACGTCATGTCATGACCTCTTCAATTATGATAGCCCGAACGATAGTACGATGATAACTATATAGGATTATATACAGTTGTTGTTAGACAACATACTTGAATACTGATTCGACCTATATTAACTAGGTTGCATTCGAGCGTTAGCGTGACGCGTTTTTACTTGGGATATTTTGTTATCAGTTTACTCACTCAAGGTGAGTTCATAGCCCCATGTTTTACAATTATTAATTTACAAGTTTTTGGGGTGAGAAACATATGCATGTTTTACAAATTGGACGCAAGTGTACATTTTATCATGATTACGTTTTGCCTAAGTAGCGATAACCCACTATGCCCATGAATCATGAACTGTCAATTACTGGAATGTGAGCGCGAATGATTATAGATAGATCTATTTGGGATTGACCTCCCCGTTCGGGTGACTAGCTATCACTGGAAACGAACGTATATCATGTCGGATACCGGATGTTACGGGTTGAACATCATCACGGGATATATAGCAATATTAATATATTGTATTCAATTATGTCGAGCTTCGTGTCATGAGCTTAGGAAAAACGTAATTACATTTTGTGATGTCTGCATCTGTTGCATTATCACTGAGAAAGTCTTGCGGTCTTGCATATACATTTACATAAACCTATGAAATTCACCAACTTTATGTTGACGTTTTTAAATGCAATGTTTTTCAGGAGGTCATAAGCACGAGGTGCGAAGGATACATTGTGGTTATATATGAAGTCATGCATAAAGATTTAGTCGCATTACATTTTGTGTAATCATGTTATGGGCTGGAAATCTTTGTAATAATAACAAGTAAACAAGTAAAGCTTTGGGCTTTTGTAACACATACTTTATTAAATCCAATGTATCAGTTTTAAACGACTTTTTGGTCGTTCTTATATTATCTTGTGTTATTGATCTGAGAAGTAACACGCCTCGGACCCTTATTCCGCTGCGACCCAATTTGGGGGTGTTACAGATTGGTATCAGAGCCAAGGCTATAGAGAACCAGGTCAAATGTTTTTGCTGGACTATAACTATTTTCAAACATTGCATTCATATAAAGGGGTTTTCACGGGACATACATACACTAATTGTGCATTAGTCGGTTAGGCTAGATGCATTCATGATTGATATACATGTTATAATATAAATGTATATTACTATAAGAGTCTTATATTAGCGTACTTATATAAGCTAATTTTGATTTCAGATATTATCATGTCAGATTCTGAGCATTCTACAGTTACATACACATCAGTATCCATTCCAGTCGAGGACGGTTCAGATATTGGCTCACCAGGAGTCGATGGACCACACATTATGCCAGATGACCCATATGCTTACATAATGGCTGCTTATGGGGTTCCACCATCGCCTGACTACATACCTGGCCCTGAGGTTCCACCATCACCTGACTACGTACTTGGCCCTGAGGTTCCACCATCTCCTGACTACATACCTGGCCCCGAGGAGCCGCAGTCACCTCCCCCACTGGACTTTATTCCTGAGTTTGATCCGGAGGAGGAGCTGGAGGAGGACAATGAGGATCCCGAGGAGGATCCAGCTGACTACCCTGCTGATAGGGAGGATGATGATGATGATGATGATGAGAAAGAGGAGGAGGAGCACCCAGCTTCGGCCGACTCTGTCCCACCTGTACACCGTATGACCGCCAGGATATCTATCCGGGATGAGCCATCCATATCACTTCCTCCTAAGGAAGAGATCGAGAGACTTCTTGCTTTAACCACCCCACCACCATCACCACTTACTCCACTATCATCTCCATTACCACAGATACCATCACCACCACCTAATAGCCCTACTCATATTGAGATTCCCGAGAGTTGTTTATCGCTTCGGAAGAGGGTGCATTTTGCTTCTCCCACTCTTAGTCATGAGGTTGGGGAGAGTTCAGCAGCCGGTTTTGCTAGGCATGATAGACCTGCCGTAGCTAGGGAAGACCCTTATTTCGTAGCAAGGGGAGACCTTTATGGATTTGTCGATATGGTAGATGTCCCTCCTAGATGTTCGACGTCTAGGGAGTTAGACTATGGCATTACGGATACATGGGATGATCTGGTAGGAGCCATCGATGAGATTGCACCGACCACCCTAGAGGGGGTCAATCAGAGGGTTACCGATCTTGCTACCATTGTTGAGCAGGAGACTACCATCATGTATGGTATTATGGAGGATGCTCAAGATGACCGGTCTCAACTAAGAGGCCGAGTCAACTTGTTGTATAGGGATAGGCCTGTTCATCGTCGTTTAGCAGTAATGATAGAGAGAGAGGCTAAGATGGCTCGTGAGGCTTGGGGACTATCCATGGATGCTAGCGACTATGCACGTTTAGATGTTATATCATTACGTACTACGGTAGTAGCGTAAAGTGCATTGATTTCAGAGTTATAGTCAGCAGATCACAAGAGACAGAGGGTGATTTTAGAGTTGTTGGCATCAGACCATCGGAGACAGGTTCAGTTGACTAAGACATTGAGGTTGCTGAAAGGACTATAGACATAGATGGTCGAGTTTCAGAGGCAGCATGGACCCGCAAAAGGTCCGGCACAGCCTGATGCACCAGGAGAGGCTGGTAGCAGTTCCTAGATTTGGTTATGTTGTAGCTATGCTATGCAGCCTGTTAAGTATTATGGGTTATTCCCAGCTAGCAGACTGTATAGATCTTTTGTTTTGATTAGCTACCCAGTATAGGTCTTTTTGTTCAGGTATTATCTACCTTGTACAACATACTAAGTGTTACGGGTATATCCCGGCTAGTATGGCTTTAGGCTATTTCTTTTGTCTTGTAACCTAAGTGTAGTAATCATCTTGTATCTGAACCAAACATGTATGTTTTTCCAAGTTATATATGAAATGGATGGATTATGTTATCTATGAAATCGAACTTATTATAAATGAATGTCGATTTGGTTATACCACGATTAATTTCAATAACCGTTGTACATTTCACTGTGTGATGTGATCTCATTTTATTTAATGTGTATATGTTATGTCATGGTTATGATTTTATGAAATCTAACGAGTATTATGTTTTCTTTTTTAAAGAAAATGGCACCAAAGAGAAGGACCACGAGGTTAAACCCAGTTGCAACACCAACACCAGTCACAGACACTCATACCACTACACCTGTCACCAATGCCCAAATTCAGGCAATGATTAACGAAGGCGTTACTACTGCACTGGCAGCACGTGATGCAACCCGAAATGGCGATGATAGCCATACTTCAGGAACGGGTGTCAGAAGGCCTGTGCAGGTTGCTCGTGAATGCACCTACCCGGACTTCCTAAAATGTCAACCCTTGAACTTCAAGGGAACTGAGGGAGTTGTCGGACTCACTCAGTTGTTCGAAAAGATGGAGTCTGTTTACAGCATAAGCAATTGTACAGTAGCATGCCAAGTCAAATTTGCTATGTGTACCCTGCAAGGAAATGCTCTTACATGGTGGAATTCCCATGTTAAGACCACTACTCCTGAAGCTGCCCATGCAATGCCATGGAGGACACTAAAAAAGATGATGACAAACAAATACTGCCCAAGGGGTGAAATTAAGAAGTTGGAGTTTGAAATGTGGAATTTAAAGGTGAAGGGTAACGATGTGGTGACCTATAGCCAACATTTCCAAGAACTGGCACTAATGTGCGATTGGATGTTTCCGAAAGAAATAGACCAAGTTGAGAAATATGTCAGTGGCTTACCCGACACGATCCATGGTAGTGTGATGGCAACTAAGCCAAAAACTATGCAGGATGCCATTGAGTTCGCCACATAACTCATGGATAAAAAGATCAACACTTGGGCTGAACGTCAGGCTGATAACAAAAGAAAGTCTGATAACACTGCCAGGAATAACCAGAATCAGCAACCAAACAAGAGACAAAACATTGGAAGAGCTTATGCTACAGGAAATGGTGACAGGAGACCATACGGAGGGCCTAAACCTCTGTGTCCCAAATGTAACTATCACCATGATGGTCCTTGTGCTCCCAAATGCCACAAGTGCAACCGATTTGGTCATTTAGGTCATGACTGCAAAAATCCCCTAAATGTCAACGCTGAGGCTAATCAGAGGGCTTGTTTTGAATGTGGTGCTCAAGGGCATTTCAAGAAGGATTGCCCAAAATGGAAGAACAACAACAACTGGGGTAATCAGGCTGGAAATGTCAAGGCTCAGGCAAAGGTGTATGCCGTGGGCAATGCAGGGGCAAACCCGGACAACAATGTCGTCACGGGTATGTTTCTTCTAAACAACCGATATGCATCTATTTTATTTGATACCGGTGCCGATAGAAGTTTTGTATCTACTGCATTTAGCTCTCGAATTGTTATCACTCCGACTGCATTAGATCATGATTATAATGTCGAACTAGCCGACGGGCGAATAGTTGGGTTAAACACTATTATTCGGGGTTGTACGTTAAACCTCTTAAATCATCCTTTCAACATAGACCTAATGCCCATAGAACTAGGTAGTTTTGACGTGATAATTGGTATGGATTGGTTGGCAAAGTACCATGCCGTTATTGTCTGTGCGGAAAAGATCATTCGTATTCCTTTTGGAGACGAAATTTTAATCGTTCGTGGTGACGGAAGCAGCAATAAACACGGGACCCGATTAAACATCATCTCGTATTTGTGTCTAAGGCTCAGATTATTTAACGAAGGGTTGTCACGTATTCTTAGCAAATATCCACCGCAAACCCAAGACGAGGACAAGTCAAAGGAGAAATGACTTGAAGATGTGGCCAGTGTTCAAGAATTTCTGAAGTCTTTCCTGAGGACTATGCTGGAGTATACCACAACACTCGTCAAGTTGGAGTTTGAATTATTTGGTTCCGGGTACTTCACTGTAGCCCGGGGGCACCCATATAGATTAGCACCGTCCGAAATGAAGGAACTAGCGGAGCAACTGCAGGAACTTACGGACAAAGGCTTCATAAGACCAAGTTCCTCGCCCTGGGGAGCTCCGGTTCTGTTTGTAAAGTAGAAAGACGGGTCTTTCCGGATGTGCATCGATTACAGGGAATTAAACAAACTGACAGTGAAGAACCACTACCCACTCCAAAGGATCGATGGACATGTTCGACCAGCTGCAAGGGTCGATTATTTTATTCATAGATCGGATCTGGGTCAGGGTATCACCAGTTGAGGGTTCCAGAAGAAGACTTTCACAGAATATTCTGTGACTCGATACGGTCACTATGAATTCCAAGTCATGTCTTTTGGTTTGTCATAAATGCATCGCCGTGTTCATTGGACCTTTTGAAACCGGGTGTGTAAAACCGTATCTGGACAAGGTTTGTAATTGTCTTCATCGATGACATTTTGATCTACTCCAAAGTAAGATGGAACTTGAAGAATCACCTTAGGCAGATATTGAAATTTATTAAGAAGGAGAATTGTATGCCAAGTTCTCCAAGTGTGAATCTGGATTTTCCAAGGTTTACAATTCCTCGGTCAAGTGTATTGACTGGTCGAGGGTCATTCCACGTTGACCCTGCCAAGATTGTATCTTATCAAGATTGGGCGTCTCCTAAACACCAACAGAGATTCGCCAAGTTTTGGGCCTTGCCGGATTTATAGAAGATTCTTCGAAGGCTTTTCAATGATCGCCAAGACAATGACCAAAACTAACCAAAAAGGTGTCTAGTTTGATTGGGGCGATATAAACAAGATAGCAGCATTTCAAACTGTTGAAGCAGAAGCTATGTAGTTGCACCAATCTGGCCTTCATGGAGGGAAGCGAAGATTTCATCGCATACTGCGATGCTTCAAAGAAGGGTTTGGGCGCTGTGTTGATGCAAATAGAAAAGGGTGATTTTCTTATGCATCACGCCACGTTTAAAAAATTCATGAAAAGAACTATACGATAATGATTTAGAACTTGGTTCGCAGTATTTTTAGTAGTGTTCGCTCTAAAAATTAGGAGGGCGGCATGCATACTATCTGTACGGAAACAGGTGCTCGGTGTTCACTGTTACACAAAAGTTTACAACAATATTTCTTGATCAGAAGGACATTAAATATGATGGGACAAAGTCGCTGGTTAGAGTTGCTGAGTATGATTACGATTGGAAATTTCCGTTATCACCCAGGAAGGTCGTAATGTTGTTGCTGATGCTTTGAGCAGGAAGGAATGAGAACCACTAAGGGTTCGGGCGATGACTATTGGCTTGGATCTTCCTAAACAAATCTTGAGAGCTCAGACTGAAGCACGAAAGCCGGAAAACATCAAGAAGGAGGATGTTGGGGGTATATTGGTTGAGAATTCAAAAGATCCGGAGAAATTTAGAACGGAAAAGTTGGAACCACGTGCGGATGGAACTATGTGCTTAAATGGCAGGAGTTGGTTACCATGTTATGGCGACTTAAGGACTGTGATCATGCACGAGTCCCACAAATCTAAATACTCTATTCATCCGGGTTCGGACAAGATGTACCAGGATATGAAGAAACTATATTGGTGGCCCAATATGAAAGCTAACATCGCCACCTATGTTAGCAAGTGTTTGACCTGTGCTAAGGTCAAGGCCGAACATCAGAGACCATCGGGTTTGTTAGTGCAACCCGAGATACCTCAATGGAAGTGGGACAACATCACGATGGATTTTGTCATGAAGCTTCCTAAGTCATCACAAGGTTATGACACTATTTGGGTGATCGTTGACCGACTTACAAAGTCTGCCATTTTTATGCCAATGAGGGAAACGGATCCTATGGATAAACTGGCAAGAATGTACCTAAAGGAGGTAGTCACCGTAGCTTGAATTACCATTTCAATTATCTGTGATCGTGACCCTCGGTTCGCATCAAATTTCTGGAGGTCACTTCAGAAGGCTTTGGGTACAAGTTTGGATATGAGTACTGCATATCATCCGCAAACCAGTTATGGACCAAAGCGAGGAGAAACATCCAAACTCCGAAGATATGCTACGTGCTTGCGTAATCGACTTTGGAAATGGTTGGATTAGGTTAAACATTTGCCATTTAGTCGAGTTTTCATACAATAACAGTTATCAGATAGCATTTTAAGGACTTGCACGGTTTGAAGCACTTTATGGTCGAAAGTGTCGTTCACCCGTATGTTGGGCCGAGGTTGGACAAGTGTAACTCACTGGTCCCGAATTAGTACAAGAAACAACGGAGAGGATCATCCAGATTAAACAAAGGATTCAGACCGCTCGCGATCGACAAAAGAGCTACGCTGATTTAAAGCGTAAACCGATGGAGTTTCAAGTTGGAGATAAAGTTATGCTAAAGGTTTCGCCTTGGAAAGGGGTTGTAACGTTTTATGGAAATACGAGGGGAAGTTAAACCCCAGATTATGTGGGACCCTTTCAAGGTGTTGAAAAAGGTTGGAGCCGTTGCTTACAAACTTGAGCTATATCACATATGGATGTCATTTTCTCCATAAGCTTGTTTTGAGAATTAAGAAACTCATTTTGAGTATTGAAGATTGTATAATTGATGGTATATTATGGGGGTTGAGTTTGGTCAAAACTGGAATAATTAGAATTATAACACAGATTAGGTTAATAATAATTCATCGGTTGACATTGAAAAGTCTCGTGAGGACCCCCACAATCTTCACAACAAGGATATTGTTGTGGAAAACTCGGTGAAGTTTATGGAAAATAATCAAAGTTTTGATTGAAACACGGGTCTTGAGAGATCAAATGATAAACAAGGATTCAAGTATTTCAAACATCAAGTTTAATATTATCATGACCATATTCACTTATAACACCTCGTGTTTTAGGTCATTGTATGACATTATGTAATTCACAATTTATTTTTAGGGTTTTACGCGTTTGCTCTTAAATCGTAAACGTTAAGTTAAATCGCGTAAACTAAAAATGATCATTCAATGTAAACGGGCATTAAACAATTAAATGTTTACATTAAGCAAGTGTTAAATGATTATTATAAGGATAATTATCAACTTTGTTCATCTTATTTTTATTGGTTACGTAAAATGCTTACGTTTCGCGATAAAATGCGTTTCGGCATTCCCGGAAGCACCAAAACCTAACTACGCTTAAACGAATACCCACGATTATACCCAATACACAAAATAATCAATATAACATCACATATATGTATATGTGGCCGAATTTTTGAAGGATAGAACCAAGGAATCACCAAGTTGGTGACTAAGGCCCTAAATATCTAGATATTTCACTTCTTGGTTTCCTTGTGCCTTCCTAAGTGCCACCTCTCTTTCTTATCCCTAGCACATGCATATGAGGCTTGATAATATCTCCTAAGCACTATAAATAGCATGCACTCACTCTTACTTTCATAAACACTTAACCAAAAATCACAAAAATCTTTCTCTCTTCTCTCTTAAGCTCACGGCTCAAAATAGCCACCTAAACAAATCCATACTTTGATTTTCTAAGATCATACAAGTACTCTCACATCATATCTAAGATACTTCAAGGTGATTTGAAGTGTTGGATAACCATTTACAAGTGTTGAAGCAAAGAAGAAAGATTAGGGTTTTTAAACCTAATCTAGGGTTTCATTTCTTGCAAGCTTGGATTTTTGATCTAACCAAGGGTTTGGGTTGAATTGATCATCATCATACATCACTACAAGGTTATATATAAACCTTTATGTCTTCACTTTGATCATCTTTATATGTTTACATGTTCTATATAACTAAATCACCAAATTAGGGTTTTAAACATGTTAAAATGATAACTTACTTATGATTATGATTTTTACACCTTTTCATATGATATGTAATTAGTAATATCATGGAATAATGAAATTATAAGTATGTTAACATGTTAGTTTAAGTGGAAAATGTTTAAGTGTAAACTAGTGATTAAAAGTTAATTAAGAAAAGTTATGATTTTATGTGAAGATATTAACTTGTGATCTTAGACTAATGGACAAAATTATGGATCTTACACTATATTATATATATGACATAAGTATATTATAAGTTATAAAGGATTTGTGGTAAAATATTATAATTGTTGTAAAAGTAGTTGTAATTAAGTGTTGAATCTAAATGAGATAAAATCATGCTTATAAAACATGTCTAAATCACAAAAACCTCAAATTTTGTTTTGGTTCGATTTGAAGGCACCCCATTATTAGTTTTTTATAGTTAGACATCCATGAGGATTCCAAAATGATAAGAAACTCAAAAATCCGATTTATAACGAAGAAGATACGCTAGTTACGAGTTTACGACGCTAAATACTTTATAAAACAAATTTTATAAAAAGTTACTTTAATGTAAGAACTTTATAATTTGCCAAAACATCAATAATATGATAAACTTTCAATCGAGAACGTTTTATTGTTCAATAGAATCGCTAAAACAGAGCTATAACGAATAAGATACGGCTTCTCTAAACGGGTTTTTTCGTTTAATTAAAATGTATAAAAGACGATTATATAGAGTGTTTAGAAGCTGTAAGAAACACTATTCATCACGAATCTCAAAATCACTTTAAAAATGTGATTTTATGATTTCACTCGTCTTAATACAATGCCGTGCGGCGTTAAGGAACGCGAGAAACGGGCTTAAAAGATAAGTTATGTTCATTTTTACTAAAGGCGTAATTATAAACATTTTTACTTTATAATTACGTTTTCATTAAACAAATTAGATGGTGATATTAGGGTCTATATAGATTTAGATATGTTATTAGATATCGACGTGCTATATTAATGAGGGAATTTCATAAGAGGCTTCTTGGATGGCGTATTGACGTGTATTGGACTTTACGATTTAAAGAGTCTAACTTCTCGTGCCGTCATCATGTCATGACCTCTTAATTATGATAGTGCTGACCGAACGATAGTACGATGAAACGTTTATGGATTATATACAGTTGTGTTACGACACTATACTTGTTTACTGATTCGACCCGATATTAAACTAGGTTGCATATCCGAGGCGTTCTAGCGTGACGCATTTTTACTTGGTGTATTTTGTTATCTGTTTACTCACTCGGAGGTAGAGTTCTTAGCCCAATGTTTTACAATTATTAAATTACATGTTTTTGGGGTGAGAAACATTATGATTCTTCGACATGTCTTCGTATAACCATTTTGGTTGCTCATATTGTGGAGGTCCGTTTAATGGTGGAAACTGTCCGAGCTATAGCAGTGTAGGATCCGGAAATGAATTTGTCTATGACCCAAATCCTTATTCTTATAATGAAACATCGAACTTCTTCAACCAACCTCCAAAATACCAATACGAGACATACTCGTGTAAATTTTGTGGAGGGAACTCTCATCCGGGCTTCGATTGTCAAACAAGGAACACACCTGTCTTTGATCAGGGTCCCTGTTACAATCAAGACTTTGGATTTAACCAACTTTTACATTATTTTATGAGTCAACCACGACAATTTCCTTGGGAAAATTATGGGGTTCTTCATGAAAAGTTTCAGTGTCAACCGATGAACCAAAATTTCAATTATTCTAATTCTTTCGGTTTTGATCAAATTGGACCCCCGTAGCATTACATCAATAATTTGAATCAGTTTAATAATGAACTTTATACAATGATGGAAGATTTTATGAAAAGAATTAATCAACAACGTGAGTAGGAGGCTTTACTTGTAGCTAAAAGATTGCAAGAATTATGTGAACAAGAGCAGGCAGCTCAAGTAAAGGAAGAATTTTCACCGAAACCCGTCTTTCGTCAACTTATTGAAGAAATGTGTGGCACAAAAGTTTGTGAAGAGCAAAAGCAAAATATGGAAGATAAAATGCTAGATTTGCTTGAAGATTGTCGACAAAAAGAGCTTTATTGTATACATAATAATGTTGATGATTTAATTGAAAGTGCTCTTAATTCTAAACTTTTCTTGATTAATTTGAATTCTCAACGTTTCGATAAGGAAAAGCAGGAAGTTAAGAATATCGTAGAGCAGGCGACTAAACTTAAGCTAGTACGGTCCATAGCCTTTTGGTCTTTTAAAACAACTTTAAACTTCATTTCTGAGTTTATGAATCCAAGTTTTAAGGTCTGTGTTAGTTGTAATCAATTTTAATCAAAGTAAGTTAGTAGTTGTTAAGCAATAGTTAGAATCTATTTTGCCTCTTAGATATTTTAAGCTCAAAGTTAATTTTAGTTGTTGTTATTGCTCTTTTGACTCTTAGTTAAGTATTTTAAAAGTAGTAGAATCCAAGCCTTAAGCCTGCACTTGTTTAATTTGGATTTGGGTCATTTGTGTGCAAACTGCATCAGATAGGATTATAGACAAGTAGCCAATTTCTAGTTTAATTATCAGAGGATTATAGTAGTTATTAGGTCTTAATCTTTAGTATACAAGAAGTTTTTAATTCACTTTCAATCTGTTTGAACTTATTTTTCAAAATCTAGCTTATTTAACTATCTGTTTTTAGCTTTAAAATCAGCACTTTGTCATTTTCATTAAGATTTGAAAAATTAAAAAATAGAATAGTTAGCTTTTTCATTCACCTTTTTCATTGCTTATTTAATTTTCAAAATAGTTTTTAAAAGCTGTTTTAAGTAGCTTTTAGGTCAAGGTTTTAAGTGGTATAAGCCAAAAGTCCATAAGGATCCTTTTGCTTATTGAAACATAAGCTCAAAATGCCCTAATGGACTGTTTGGTTAACAGTTTTTCAAAAAGTACTTATTGAGATTTTAGCTTATTGATTGTAGTTTTTAGCTTAATTCTTGCTTATATTTGTTAGATAGGTTAGTTATAAGTTGAATTTAGCTTATTAAGGTTATGATTTAGCTTATCTTGTCATTTCATTAAAAATCTAAAAACTTAGAAAATAAGCATAAGTAGTCTTTTTATTTAACATTTTCATTGCTTATTTGAATTTCAAAATGTCTTTTGTTTATTGTTTAGAGTAGCTCATAGGCCAAGCTTAAAGGTAGTATAAGCTAGTTTTACATAAGGTTCCATTAGCTTATTAAAAATTAAGCTCAAAAATTGTTGTTTGTCTATTTGTTAACTAATTTCAGCATAAGTGCTTAATTCTCTTTTTCAGCTTATGGTTTGTCATTTTAGCTTAAGTTTAGTCCAAGTAGCTTATTAGGGTAATGTTAGGTTAGTCATAGCTTATTAGATTTGGTTTGAGCTTATTTTAGTTTATTAATGGATTCAAGTTTTAAGTAAAAGTTTTAAAAAAAAGTTAAGTGTTCCTGTTGTTTGAATAAGCTGTTTTCCAGCTTAAAAGTGATTTTTAAAAGAGTTGCTTTCACAAAAGTTCTTAGTTTTCAGCTGTTTTACAACTTTGCTTTTCAAAGTTTTTGCAAAAAGTTAAAAAAGGGAAGAGGGGAAATCCAGGGTGAGCAAGGCTCGAACCCTGGACCTCTACCCTCCTCAACCTTTTATAACACACAACACAACACACCACTAACCACTGCGCCCTTAGGACTTTTACGTCCTATACCTTTTTGAATTTTAGTTATAAAAAGCACTTCGTGTGCTATTAAGCTTTTTCCTGGCTTATTGAGTTTAGCACTTTAGGATTTTATATTTTTCTTGCATTCTGCTTATCATAAGCTACTTTTAGTAATTTTCTTAGATTTTTAACTCAACGTTTAGTATTTTTAATCATTTATTTTCATTAAAAACTTTAAAAAATCATAAAAAATAGAAAAATAATCAAAAAAATAAAATTATTTTTTCTAAAATTTTCTTTTATCATATTTTAGGCTTAGGTTTGAAATTTACTTTCGTAGGGTTAATATTTTGTAATTTCACTTTTTAAAGAACGGGATTTCGTTCCTGTTCTAGTTTTCTTTATTTTTAAGCTTTAATCACCCTCGTTTTAGAATTTCCTTAGCCTTTTCTTTTTAAATAGTCAAATAGGATTAGAAAAGGTTTAGAAAATCATTTTTAGGTTTAATTTAGGTTTTAATTGTCGCGTTTCTTTAATTCCCGTTTACGTTTTATGCTTACATGTTTAATTGACATTGCTTTCTTACTTGTTTTCGTGCATTTATTTACTTGTCATTCACATTTAGTAGGATGTATAAAACCAAATCAAAATTCTTTTAAAACCATTCAAAGCGCGATCACGGACTTAACCGATTCTCAATTCGCACTTCGTCGAGGGAAAATGACCCGAGAGGTTTTTGAGACAACTTTGGTTAAAAGTTTGTTTCTTGAACCCGACGGAGAATACTTACTATACTATAATTGTCCAATCCTTATATACTTATATATTATATAGAGTGTGTTCAGAGACGGATCAAATTTTTGACGCCGTTGTC
>BQNB010103953.1:0-23921 GCA_026074375.1 Tanacetum coccineum
CCCCTAAAATAGTTATGAAAACTATTAAAGAAGAAAAGATGGGGCTATGAACACACCAAGGAGTGATGAAGAGCAGAAGTAGATGAATCATCGGACGAGTGAGAAGGGTCTAAGCACAACCTATAAGACGTGATGCGGCTTAGAATGATAAAGAAGATCGCTACGTAAAAGTAAATCGAATGATCACGAGATATGTTTCCGAGATATGCATGGCATTGGATTAAAACTTCACCGAAGTATTTTTATTCTAAATTAGTATACAAGCTGAACTTATACTACATTAAGTTTCTACTAAGTCTCGTTTAGCGATTCTTATCTTATTACTATGTGGCCGCACTTTTATTTCTTATGAAAAGGCGTAAAACTATGTTGTTGAATTTTTAGTCAAATTTACAAGACCATATATCTTAACCTATAAAAGATACAAGGATGGGGATTTCACCCTTGGAAAGATATTTAAGTCTAGTTTTCAGAGCATTTGGCCTTTTAATCAAACCATTTACCAATCCACAGGAAATGAGTATTTACTAATCATAACTCAAAACAGAAAGTTCGCTGAATTTCTAACGCTTACGGTTTTGGCCATAAATCCTATTATATAATAGCAATCAAGTTGAATCCAAATAGAGATGAAATCTTATGATGTCTAGTGTTTAACCATGTTTTAAGAACCCAACACTTTAGTGAAAAAATCTGGAGTTAAATCCCTTTTTCAAACAGTAGTTCAAAACTGACTAGTTTTCGTAAATCAGTCATATCTCACTAATCCGGAGGAGATCTGGCTCTAGACAACTCGACACATGTACTTTGAAGTAATTTCTACAATCCCATCAAATAATGTGGACCTTCTTAGACCAAAATTTTGCTGCAATCAACCCATTTATACTGCTGGTCTGCAGCAGTCCCAAATTTTCCTACCAAACACTAATTTTGACGTATTTTCCAAACCGTAATAGCTATTAAAGTGAATCCACTTGGAGAAGTTAGATTAAGATGTATACTACTGAGATTAGTTTTCCTATCCTACATTTTAGAGCATTAACTTAGAGTTTAACTCGTTTTCCAAACGATGTTCTAGATTTGACTAGCAATCGTAAAACGGCCATAACTCTCTCATCGAGAGGAGTTGATAAACCATCCAATTAGCCACATGAAACTTATAACTATATCTATCTAAACATGTAAGTTATTCATAGGCTCTAGGACAAAAAGTATTGGGAAAAGCCACAAATCACCAATTATTCACTTGCAATGCCATAACATATCATTATAACATATCTCACACATCAAAACATGATGTTCATGATCAAACCCAAAATCAAATAAACTCAAGAACATGCGTGCTCATAAAAAGTAAAAATCAAACATATGCATAAAAATAAAATTAAATCAATACAACAAGGAAACAAGAGGCTTACAAACACAATAGAATAGAATAAAATGATCAAACGAAACCCTCTTGTGTTTTCCCTCGATTGCCAAAACCCACAAACACAAAACAAAGACCCAAACTTGATTTTTGATTAACCAATCTTGTTAAAAACACTTGCAATTGCACCCTTGATGATTTAATTGTACCCAATTAGATAAAAACCTAAGAATCAAAAGTTTAATAAAATCAAGAACTTTTTAATTCTTGATGCATGGTGGTTTAATCATCAAAAGGATGATGGGGATTTGTATAGGAATGATTTGAGAGTGATTAGAAGTGTTAATTGGAAATTTTGAGTGATCAATTGATGGTGGTGGAGATGACTGTGTTGACACACAGTAAAGGAGAGAAGAAGAAACTGTCGAACCTTTTTTTTGTTACTATGGGTTTTAGATGGGCTCTTCCTTTTTGTGTAAAAAAAATATGTAAGGGTGTGTTTGTTTTATAGATTTGCAGGAGCTAATGGAACATAAGGGGGTGTTTGGTTTAGCGTTTTGATGGAGGAAATACAAATATAAGGGTGTGTTTGGTTTAGGATTTAGTAGGAGTAAAATATAATAAGGGGGTGTTTGGTTTCTAGTTTTGATGGAGTCTAAACAAAGAAACAATTAAAAAGAGTGTTTGGAATATATGTTATGTTTATAAATTATATTATTATTATTATTTTTCTAAAACACTTATTCCACAATATTTGTTTTTAAAACACTTAATTGAAATATTGAAAATTGTATAAATACTATTTTGACGCGGTTTCGGCCAAACGCGGATAAAAGATGAAAATTAATAAAAATAAAATAAAATAAGCTCTCATGGCTAAATTATGAAATTGTCGATATCTCGAACGCTAAAATGGATAAAGTCCAAATCACGACTCGAAAATAGCTAAAACGACGGTTTTTGTTAAAACGGCTAAAAACAAAATAATAATTTCCTTAAAAATTTGAAATGGAATTTAGAGCTCGGTTAAAATGTTGACCGTAAAATACGAGATGCTACAGTCTTCCCACCTTAAGGGAGCGCCGTCCCGGTGCTCTATTCGACTTATCTTCATAGGGTTTGTGACGGTTGATTCATAGTCGAAAGAAAAAAAAAATCCATATTAGAAATGACGAGTCGAAAGAAGTTCATACCCCAAAGGATGATTCATACGGAAGAACACACGCTACGTCAGATACACATAAGCCCACTCATTTATAATTTGTCACTTACAAAAAGAGGAAGAAGCCATTGAATACGAGGAATTTAACAAGTCGTCAATTTCGGAAGCGTATTAATGGTTCATTACATTAGATTAACAAGTTGCGGCGGGTCGATACACATTCAGAAAAAATTATATAACAATACAGAGTCGAAAGAAGTTCTTTGCCCAAGAATGTTTCATAGGAAGAACACAGCTACGTAGATACATAATAGCCCCATCATTTATAATTTGTCATTTTCAAAAAAAAAAAAAAAAAAAAAAAAAAAAAAAAAAAAAAAAAAAAAAAAAAAAAAAAAAGAGGCGTCCCAATCTTGTATGTGAAGAATTTAATAAATTTTGGTTCGAGGCGGCTTTATAATTTCCTTATTCAAAGAAAGAAGTGTTAATTCATTTAATAAGAGATTATAAATCATTACTTAAGTATGGCCGACACAAAAATACAATATCAAACATGATCAAAAGCTACACATTATTTAAAAGGAGTGTCTTCTTGACTGCATGATTCTTCAAAATTATAACAAGTAAACGAGAAAAATACTAAGACGTTGGATCAAACGTGTACAAAGTCAAGTTGCCAAAATACGGACGATCATAGGTGTATATAAAGTCGTACTCCCATCAATGGAAGATTTCAAAACAATGGATTACAAACACAACATACGCGGTTCAAAAGCATAAGAAGAGTGTTCGGACTCGGAGTCGAACAATAAAATAACTAGTGGAATTGACAAAGTACACCGAATGTCATTTTGTCAAAAGAACAATAAAATAAAGTCACGTTAATGTTTCGGAGATCACCGCATCGCTCATAAAATATCAAAGAAAAAGAACTTATTAAGACTTACCATAGTACTATACACATATGTAGGTAATTATCATTACATAAACATTTCTGCCCTTTGCAATCTGACTTAATGGACCTATATTTCAAAATTCGTAATAGGTATAAACGAACGGTTTTTGCCTTAAACAAGATGTTAGACTCTAGTTTACTAAGATTACAAGATAAAATACTCCAAGTGTTAATATCCTAAGTGAAGTTATCATTTTACCATCAGTGCCAAATTGGATTATTAAAACCATTTATCTTATATTAGTGGCGGTCCCATATATATTGGGGGCCGCCTAGTATTTAAAGGGCCCGTTTTCCGGAGAATCATGAAATTTTCAAGAAGTTTAATCCTCTTTTAGAGTAGTCAATAAGGGTTGGAAGGGTGATTTCGACAATTTCTTTTCTTCAAGAATCACACAATCTAGCTAAAAGAGTGGAGAAATCATGCAATGTGGCCAAGTAGAAGCATATAAATGGCTTAGAGGTCTACTAAAAGTCATATGGCAAGCATGAAATAATAATGTAGACACATTGTACACGTACTTGAGTAACCATGATAGAGGTTAAGAAAATATTACATAGTAATAATAATAGTACGTATGTCTAGCAATAATTCTTAAGAAATATCTTAACCATCATTCGAATCATCACATGAGGCTTATTCAGAAGATATGTAGATGATAGATTGAAGATGAGTAGGATGAACCCAGGGTTTCATGGATGGCCAATATGATTTGTATTTTGATTTTCATAGATAAGGATTAATTTTGATGATAGATGATTTAGAATCATTCCATATGGCATTGGAGAATTCGGTTGATTTTTAATCTTTTTAACTCGTTTGGTTAGAAAGTAGGCAAAGTTAAAAGGAGTATATGTTAAAATGCAATACATCATGTAACATGATGATGCAGGAAGAAATCATGAGTCATTTTGAGTGCCAAAGGCAAAGTTGAAAGGATTATGTTTGGAAAAATTGTTTGTTTGGATTTTCAAGGCATTGTTACCTAAAATGAGACAAACACAATCATATTTTAATGTCTTATACTTGTATTGAAGTTTTAAGTTCGTTCCTAGTGTCTGTCTATATGCAACAAATGTGGAGTAACGATTAACTCGACCTAAATATAATGTCCTAAGAGTTAACCCAAAAGCTCCTTAGTTTGATTTTGCTCAACCAAACAAGTCTAAAAATACATATAAATTATGTATCTCAAAATTTGTTCATGAGATCATTATGCATGTGTTTGAAAACGTTTTTAGGTTGTATTGACAATTCATAACAACAATATTATTGTGTTCCTAATGTAACACCCCCAAAATTACAACATCGCAGCGGAATACCACTTGGGGTGCTACATCATAGTTCATACACACAAGTTACAAAAAACGACCTCAAAATAGACGTTTAATAAAATGTCACATTCGATTAAAATTTCAGAGTAAAATCAGGTCCCAATAATTTATAATTTAACAAGATTACAAGATTTCAAACGTGAATCATTTTGTATATTTAAGGAAAAATAGTTATCGAATGTGAAGAAAACCAAGTCCTTGAAGTTTTAATATCCACGCGACTCGAATGCTCCCAATGCTCAGCTAGCAAAATGATAACCTCAGAAAATACATGTAAAACGTCAACAATAATGTTGGTGAATTCATAGATTTAAGTAAAAACAGTATTGAAATAAATCAAGTAATATTTCGGTAAAAAAGTAGCGTTACAACATTTAAAAGAATTGTTATCGAAATCCAAGTAGTAATTTAATAAATCAAGTATGCTTAGTAGTGGACCACAAGATTAAAGTAATGTAGACAAGAGAAACAAATTCACCAAGTCTAAATGGAATATATATATTATTGCGCTAAGCTCATGACACCGACACCTTAACAAGATTTTTGCCCCAATAAAAGTAGGGTATACTGCTAATAACCCCAAGGATACCTCAAATGTTAAGTGCGTCACACAGTTATCTAATAACCATAAAGTCCGGAAAAGTAGACGGGGATTGTCAGTCCCGATAGATCTATCCACAACATTCGCGCTCACTACAATAGCAACTGACGGTTCATGATAAACAGGGGACTTAAGTAGCAGATAAAGGACTTAGGCAATAATATTCAGGCAATAATCTGGATAGCATACAATTTGAAAAGCACTTGCGTCCAAAGTAAAACAAGTAATGTGTTCAAAACTCATGGTTTTCATATATAGGAATGTAATGATCTCAAATGATGTAGTAAACAAATCAAGCTTTAAATCAGTTCATAAGAAACAACCATGTATCACACATGTTTTAGAAGTCATGTAGTAAGCAAGTAAAAACTTTTGTAAAGATAGTCACGTAACGCTTAAGTAGTAGAAATCAATAAGTTTACTTGGTAAAACGAGCATGTATTCTCACCCCGAAAACAGTTTATGAAAACCATTAAAAGAGAAAAGGTGGGGCTATGAACTCACCGTATTAGCAAGGAGATCAGAAGTAGATGAATCTTTGGATGAGAGAAAAGTACGCCTAAGCACCACCTAAAAAGGCGTGACGCGACTTAGTATGATAAAGAAACCAATACGTAAAAATAAACACATGATTATGAGATATGTCTTCAAGATATGCACGGCATTGCATTATTACTTAACCGAAGTATTTTTATCCCAAAATTGGTATACCACCTGCACTTATACTACATTAAGTGTCTATTAAGTCTCGCTTAGCGATTCTTATCTTATTACTATGTGGCCGCACTTTTATTTGTCAAGAAAAGGCGTAAAACTATGTTGCTGAATTTTAGTCAACTTTACAAGACCATATCTCTTAACCTATAAAAGATACAAAGATGGGGCTTTCACCCCTGGAAAGATACTTAAGTCTAGTTTCCAGAACATTAGGCCTTTTAATCAAACCATTTACCAATCCACGGGAAATGAGTTTTTACTAATCATAACTCAAAACAGAAAGTTCGCTGAATTCCTAACACTTACGGTTTTGGCCATAAATCCTATTCTATAATAGCAATCAAGTTGAATCCAAAGAGAGATGAAAGCTTATGATGTCTAGTGTTTAACCATGTTTTAAAACCCAACACTTTAGTGCAAAAATCTGGAGTTAAATCCCTTTTTCAAACAGTAGTTCAGAACTGACTAGTTTCCGTAAATCGGTCATATCTCACTCATCCGGAGGAGATATGGCTCTATCCAATTCGACACATGTACCTTGAACTTATTTATACAACCCCATCAAATAATCCAGACCTTCTTAGGCCAAAAGTTTGCTGCAATTAACCCATTTATACTGCTGGTCTGCAGCAGTCCTAAATTTTCCTACCAAACACTAATTTTGACGTATTTTCCAAACCGTAATAGCTATTAAAGTGAATCCACTTGGAGAAGTTAGTTTATAATGTATACTACTGAGATTAGCTTTCCTATTCTACATTTTAAAGTATTAACCTAGAGTTTAACTCGTTTTCCAAACGATGTTCCAGATTTGACTAGCAATCGTAAAACGGCCATAACTCCCACATCCGGAGGAGTTGATAAACCATCCAATTAGCACATGTAGCTAAGACATAAATCTATCCAACCATGTAATTTATCAGTAGGCCATAAGCCAAAAATATGTCGTTATAACCCCGTTTTGCTACTGATCTTAAAACAGTCCCAAAATCCTATTTCTAACTCCATCAAAACTCATTCCAATCACTATTTATCCACATGCAATGCCATAATAAACCTCATAAACATATCCCACACATCAAAACTTTATATAATTAAGATAATCAAAATCATAAACCAAGCATGACCAAATCAAAGAAAAGAAATCAAAAATCAAAGAAGAAAACTTACAAGATTAGGATAAGAACTAGTGAATCAAGCACAAACACACCCTTTAGGGTGTTGGCTGATTTTCGGACCAAGGCACAACCCAAACCAAATCAAGAATAGATTATAACCCTTCTAAATATTGTTATACACTTGCTTAAACCAAACCCCAATCAATTCTTGCAAAAGCCCCAATTTAATTATGAAACCCTACTTTTTAATTCTTTGATTTATCATGAAATTGGATGGATTGAATCTTGGAGACACCTTAGGTTATCTTGATAATCACTCTTGAATAGTTGAATTAGATCTAAGATCAAAGATGGTGAAACCCCCTTGATTTTGTGATGAGCCGTGTATGGGAGGAGAGGGAGAAAGAGATGGGGTTTTTTTTGTCTGTGTTGTGTGTGTATTTGATTTGGAATAAAATTGATATAAGGCTATATATATTTATGGATCAATATATTTAATTACTTCCCATCTTTTAAAAAATTAAGGGAGTGTTTGTTTTTGAGTTTAGTAGGAGTAAAAAATATGATAAGATGGGTGTTTGGTTTCTAGTTTTGATGGAGTCTACACAAAGAAACAATTAAAAAAAAGTGTTTGGTTTATATGTTATGTTTATGAATTATAATAATTATTATTATTATTATTATTATTTTATTATTATTAACATCACTTCATTAGAATAAAAGAGATTACAATACATTGGAGGGAAGTCGAGATACTATCTGAACTCCCACTCCTTTAGCAATAGAAAATCCAATCCTATTAAAAATATAACTAGCAGCGCGGGACCCAATATCTTGAGCCATGGAAAAATTCCGAACCCGCTTCAGTAAAGTCACCGCATCTTTCTTGAGTTCCCCAAAAGAAGAAAATGAGAAAGGGAGAAATCCGTATCTAATATCCGCACATTTAGTCATATACTTACCCCGTTTGCGCTGTGCAGCATCAATCACCGCCCGCCTAGGAGCAAAATCAGACATCCCTGTTTGTGTCAAGGGAAAAGATCCAGTCAGATCCACACACACATCCAGACCTCCATCCCACGAGTAAAGAAGCATATCCGCTGGACGTAATTTTTTGTCATGTCCCCCATCCAGTCCGATATCAACTTCCTTACCAGCTGAAATACCCGATCGAAAACAGTTGTCGACAAGGGTGTCACAAACCATATTGTGACGGTGCTTAAGACCGATAATCCCAGCACATGATATAGCATGATCCCCATAAATATCCTCAATAAAAACCCTTGAACAAGTTGAGCAAGGCTTGGAGACAGAAAATAAGGGGACGCCAAAACAGTAACACAGAACAGAACGGTAAGTCTTACCGTTCATAGTCTGTCCCAGCCCAGAAACCGGTACCACACCAAGCCAGTCTGAAGTGTGATCCTCCTTTTAAGATTGCCACAAGGCCATCTGTCGAGGCGATAAAGAATAAGAAGATTCTGCATCCTTAGTAACCCGAGTGAAATATATGTCTGCCATCTTTTTCATGAGTTTGGAGGTAGCGACCTCACTTGGATTACTTAGAAAATCAATCTCCATGGCATTGTTAAACACACACAAATCATCATCGAAAGTGGAGCCAGGAGCTACGATACCAACATCTCGAAGCAGTTTAGTCTGCAAAGTAGCAGACAGCAAACGTGAGGCAATAAAGGCATAATTCAAAACATCACCTGCTGAATAAATGCCAAGCCCCCCAAATGCAAATGGTAAAGTAGCGAGTCTCCACTGCCAGTCCCCAAACCCCGATCCAGAAGCCGTGACAATACGCTCCAAGGCAGAACGAAGAGCCATGTCAAAAGAAAGTTGAGCCAACTCAAAGACACGAGGGAGGCATGTGCGCATAGTAAAATATAGTTTAGAAACGCCCGCACACGCCCGAATGAGAAGCAACTCACATTGAGGATCATTAATCTTGGCAACCGCGTCCAAAAGCCCAATGGTTTTAGATACTCTCTTCATGACAAGCGCACTACCAAAATCAACATCCACACTAACAGGCCCACCCAATAACTTAACCCCATGCAAGGGCCGAGAAATATTATGTGGGAAAATACCTTCCAATCTGCTCCTGGGGTCTTCCTTAGGCCAGAAAAGCTCAGTTTTGTCAATGTTGAGATGCAATCCATAACGCGGACCATCCTCCGTAATTAATTCCAAAACTTTACCTACAACCAAAGTATCCCCAACAATAGTGCCATCGTCAAGATACCAAGCCTGAAGACAAATATTAAAGGAGTCTCTGATCTTACAAATCAGGGGATGTAGCACTAAGGAAAACAAAAGAGGGCCAAGAGGATCACCCTGCTGCACCCCTTGGCATGACCACAAGGAGTGCTCTCCGTAGTACAATCTGGCAGGGCTAAAGTAGCAGAACTCTACCCAACGAGAGATAGCAGGACATCATAGATGGACTTCCTATAACATAATCGTCCGGTCTACCAGATTGAAGGAATTTTGAAAGTCCACGAAAAGCATTGAAAGACCAACATCATCCCCACGATCCTCAACCAAATGATTAACTGCATGAAGAATAGCCTCACCCCCTCCTAGAACCCCAACACCAAACTGCAGACCATCCAAAGAATAACCAATCATAGTGGCACTAACCTTGGAGACCAGACGCCTCCAGATAGTACCAACATCTATAGGACGAATACCACCACTTGGCTTAACAAGCGGTGTAAGAGGGGCACTAGCAATATACCCACCCAGCACCGTAGGACAGTTCCCTTCAAGAAATAGATTCACCACTTAGGTGATAGAAGAGACCAACTCATCAGAAATAGCAACAGCCGCTCCGCACAAGCAATCCATAAGGTGTTGGGCACGCAATCCATCGCGTCCACATGATGTACCTCGGGGAAAACTCTTGATCCTGTCCAGAACTACATCCTGAGATGCAATGAGGGGATGGTGGTCAATATGTGAATCTCGCAAGGATGGAGTAGACATAAAAGGGTGTTTAGTCTTTAATTCTTGGAGAGTAGCATCGTTATAGGGGGCCACACCCGAGGATGAAAGAACCCTCACAGCAGTAGTATAGTGGCCATCATAAATTTTCCTCTTACATTGCTTGAGGTTTCGCTCAGTCAAATCAATGTCTTCCCCATCCAAATCTAACATATGAGGACCAGATTCGGCTAAGGTCTCCCTCACAAGCTGCAAACTACCGCCAGGCACGCCCCAAGATCGAATGGCGTTGGTGATACTCTCTTCCTGGAGTTGACGTTTATTAGCGGATTTGCACTCCAAATTACTCCTCGGGCAAAAGGTTTTGAGGAGACAAAGAGGCAAGACTAACAAACTAACCCAGCAAGAAATATCATCAGGCTTGCAAACCACCTTATCAAGCGCTCCTTTCAAGACCCGATAGAAACCCAAACGAAATTTGGGAGGGATGGATTTGACCGTACGCAACCCCTTTGAAAACAAACTATCTAGAAGAGACAAGGTAAAACCATCATGTTGGTCATGCAATAATCCATCAACAAGATCAAGTTGAGAACAAGAGGGAACAAGTGGCTTTGTAAGGTCGTAGAGCACAAAACAAACAAAACCGTCACCAATATCAGGAGGTGACACAAAATCAGCCCCATGACGACATTTAGCACGTAAAGTGTGAGTTTTGAAGCAGACACCACATAACTAAATACCCATCCGTTTAAGAGTTACCTCCGCCCTCTCAAAAATAACCAAATCCGTGAGAAGAGCATGTTTAGTTATAGCTTGTGCATCACCATTACAATGTCTATCACGAAGATGTGTGATCAAAGAAGTCTTAGTAAGCCCGTTGCCACCACCATCGTAACACCCACTAAGACCCACGAAAGGGCAATGGAATCTCACAATAGCCATTGAAGCACATATGAATAGCAACACACAAATTTTATTTTATTTTTTATCTTTTTTTTATTTTTATATTTGTTGTTGTTGTTTTTGTTGTTTATATTGTTGTTGCAGTTGCGGGGGATCGATCACATCACAGAAGCAAAGAAGCCACAGAACAGATAACACCTGAAGCGATCACTTGCTCTAGACAAAACCACGAGCAGCGCAACTCAACAGGAGATAAGGAGATAAACCAGGAACTTGTAACCAAAACCAATAACCAGCAGACAAAGGAGAGACCCAAATGGGGAACTTGGAGCTGTCCGAGAACCTTACTGACGACCCCCCTGTCCGAAAAGCATAGGTTCTCTGAACCAAACCCAAAAACACATATGCGATGGAGCCAACAAGGAAACCACAACAAGCCTGCTCCACAAACAATAACAAAAACCACAGACCCTGCTGAACAAAAGCAAAAACCCACCCAAACAATAATGCTTTGAAGATGTGCTAAGCTATCAAAACCAAGGCTGCTCAATGCTAAACCCGAGAAGGTGAGGACCTGTTAAGTAGCCCATGTCGAACCCATGTAAGTGCTTGAAACAGAAGCAGAAAACGGCAATACAAACAAACCGCAACAGACCCGCCTAGCTGTCCGAGAACCAAACGAAGCCAAACGAAACCCAGGTTTCAGACGACAACAATACAACCCAAACGAAACCAAACCGGCAAACTACGAAACCTAACAGCAAGCAATAGAGCCAGCAAATCCAAAACGGAGACCTTGGAAGAAATCGAGAACTTAACCAACGGATCACCCAATTCGACGAAACCAAACAACGGTACAAATACAGGCAGAAACAACAACACTACCAAAGCCAGAACCTGTATCGAACCCACCAAAAACCACTGGGTTTATTTTATTATTATTTTTTTGGTTCGTTCCAAAAATTGATCCAAAGAAACCAATAATCCTATAACAGCTAGAAAGATACGAAAGCCAAACGCACTTTTTACAAAACAAGCTTACAAGGCAACAAAAGAGTTTCCTGAAGCATGAAACCACGAAAGGAAGCAAACACCAAAACCCGATAGTGGGCCGCAAATCAACCGAGATGTTGAATCAATAAAACAACAAGGATGTTGAATCAGGGGAGGACCATGATGTAGAATCTGTGATACAACTAGGAAGTTGAATCAATGGGAGATGCGTGATCTACATGAGCTTGAATGGAAGGTTTGACCAGAAAGTGGATCCAGTGGAATCGCCATTACAATCGCCCATACAACCACGCTTATTATTATTATTATTATTATTATTATTATTATTATTATTTAAATATTTATACCACAATATTTATTTTTAAAACACGTAGTTAAAATATTAAAAATTATAAAAACACTATTTTGACGCGGTTTTGGCCAAACGCGGATAAAAGTCAAAAATTAATAAAAATAAAATAAAATAAGCTTTCGAAGCTAAAACATGAAATTGTTGATTTCTCAAAAGTTAAAATGAATAAATATCCAAAGTCTGATTCGAATTTGACCAGGAACGTGAAATTGATGAATCGGGTAAAGGTAAAAATAAATTTTTTACTTAACAGTAAAAATAAGAATAAATTATAATAAATTTATTTACCTGAAAATACGAATTCTCACAGTCCTAACGTGAGTGATTTGAAAATAAAATTGCGGTTTTGGTTCAAAATCAATTTTTCGTTTAATCTTACTAATGTATGTAAATCCTATGTCTACAGAAAGCATATTAGTTGTACATTGTATCCTAGTAGTCTTAATTGTAAAAATTGAAAGAAAAATCAAAAATCCCTAATTTCAATTTTTGTGTTCATCATGAACCATAGACTTAAATTGAAAGAAAATAGATGAAATGACTTACAATTGATGATCTTTGTGATGTTAGGATTGATTATTAATGTTGATTTGATCTTCAATTGATGTTTTAATAGTTGGATTCGAGTTTTGGTGGGTTTTTGTGCGTGTTCGTCAACGACAGCAGACAAAGGAGTGTTTGTTTTTGTGTTTTGAAATTTTTTGTTTAAGTGTTCCATATTATGGTCTGCTGATGGCGGTCCCATATCTCTCAGCAGTCCCAAATATATTGGGGGTCGCCTATATGGGGGCCGCCCTCAGTAAAGGGTTTTTGATTTGAATTTTTGACAAAAAATTAACAAAGAGGAGTGACATTTTAATTTGCATTTCGCGAATTAAAAATGCTTAAAGTAATTCGGATGAAGTATTCAAGTTGTCACGACACGGAGTGGAACACGGACTAGAATCGAAACTAGAAGAAAGAGAAGCGGACACATAAGGTTTATGGAATGTGTTCCATCATTCCTAAACCAAGACGTAAATAGTTAAACGATTCACGTTTAAGGGGTTTAGTAAGGATGTCGGTGATGTTGTCGACGGACGACACTTTTTCGATTGAGATATGTCCTTTCTGGACATTATCGCGAAGAAAGTGGTGACGTATTTCAATGTGTTTGGTACGAGAATGTTGCACCGGGTTTTTGCTAAGGTCAATCGCGTCTTTGTTGTCGCACATGATGGGAACGTCGTCGAGTCGTACGTTATAGTTGACGAGAGCTTATTTCATCCATAGTGCTTGTTGACATGCCTTTCCGGCGCTTACGTATTCAGCTTCGGTAGTGGATATAGCAAGAGTGGTTTGTTTCTTCGAGAACCAAGATGTCAAACAACATCACACGAACGTACAAATACCGCTAGTGCTCTTTCGGTCCACATAATGTCCCGCATGATCAGAGTCGGTATATACTACGGTTTCTATGCCGGTCCTCTTAGGATACCATAATCCTAAGTGCGTAGTGTAACACCCC
Source organism: Tanacetum coccineum (assembly GCA_026074375.1). Lineage (NCBI taxonomy): Eukaryota > Viridiplantae > Streptophyta > Magnoliopsida > Asterales > Asteraceae > Tanacetum > Tanacetum coccineum. Next base: position 13,992 of record BQNB010103953.1, read on the forward strand.
CAATATGCGATACGCAGCAGCATTCAACAATTGGGGTGCTACTTCATAAATACATGCACACGAGTCCCAGTAAACGTTACATAGTACGTTTAATAAACACAATTTTTATTCAATTAGAAAGATCAGAGTTACAATGGTCCCTAACACTAATACAAAAATTTATTTTCTGAAGTCACATCAAGACTTAATTCTAAAACTTTATAATTTATATTATGACATTGATTCACCGAGGCACCGTCCTTGATATCCGCGTTCCGTCCCATCCAAGCCATCAACAGCAATTTACCTGGGATACATGCTTAAAACGTCAACAAAACGTTGAGTGAATCCATAGAGTTTATATATATATAATAAATTCCGAACACAAGTATCATTTCTCAAAATCATCAAGACATAACGATGTGGATCAGACAAAGTTATAGGGGGGGTTATTATAAGCCTCATGACATTGAACGTTACCATATAATAAAAATGCCCACTATACACCCTCGCTATGAGTGCATATTACTCTCTATACAACGCATCCGTAGTGTCATTTTCCCATTCATACAATGCTATTGGGTGCTTGTTTAGACCATATAAAGCTTTTCTTTAATTTATAAAACATGATAGGTTTTTCAAAATCAATGTAATCCCAGAAGGTTGTTGCCACGTTACCTCCTTGTTGATAAAACCATTCAGGATTCACTTTTTACATCCATTTGGAATATTTAAAATATAAAGGAACAAGCATACGTCTAATAATATCTAATGGACTCAAGTCTACGCAACCGAGGGCATAAGTTTTAATTCATAATAGGCTGCATTCTTGTTGGTTGTTAGCCTTGGAGCACTAACCTAGCATTATTTAGTGATAAATATCCGTTCTCGTCTAACTTATTCTCTAAATACCCATAGTTTCTATGATTGTCATATTCCTACGGTTGTGGAAAACTCCAATACGTCATTAGAAACGAAACTGATTTTAATTCTTCTTGCATGGTGACTATCCAACTTTCATCTCCTAACGCTTCATTCAATTCTTAGGTTCTATAGTTGATATAAAACAAAAGAAGTTACTTTGGTTTTGGGCTTGTGACCTAAGGGTTCTTTGGTTAAGGTTTCCTATGACATTTTCTAATGGATGGTTCCTAGATTCCTTAATGTTGACTATTTCATCAATCTCTAAAGTTTCATCCACAATGTCGTTTTCTAGGTTTTTCTTTTCGGTGACCTTAATTGCTTATTCTTCATTTAAGTCATCATCTACCAAGGGTGATGTCTTAGAGGGTGGCGGAGTGTTTCATCAAATGTCTCGTTAAGATGTTTCTCTTCGACTTTCCTAGTGTGTTTGTTTAGGATGATGTAGGCTTTACTATTTTGAGAATAACCTAAAAAAGGACACATTCGTACGAACTTTGGGTCAAAACTTTAGTAAGGTAGTCTTTAGGTTTTCTACCTCTTAAGAGTTCATAAGGTGTTTTTCCTAGAATGGCTCTAATGAGAATTCGGTTGAGAATATATGTTGAAATATCTACAGCTTGTACACCTAAAACTTTTGTGAGGTAACGACTTGCTCATTCAACACGGTCCTTACTCATTTCTTAATGTGTAACTATTTTTCCTTTTGAACCACGCCATTTGATTGAGGAAGCGTTGCGTGGAGCCGAGAAGTTTACGTGTAATACCGCTTAGGTATTACAATTTTTCTCCAATTTGCAACTATTATCAAAATTCTCTACAGTGGTTGGTTCTTCTTGACCCACTATTGAACAACCTAATTGGTTTTGGATTATCCTAATCAAATATTTCGAATTGGATCAAATAGCTTCGGTTTTTATCCTTAAGAAATTGTCCAAGTATACCTTAGGAAGTAGTTCATCTACTACGACTAAGGTGTAACGGTTTCCTCTGTAACTCCGTACGGCGGATGGACCGAAGAGACCCATACGGAGAAGTTCTAAGCATCTAGTCGTTGAGGTTATATTCTTAGCTTTGTGATTAGCGTGAGCTTGTTTTCCCATTTTACACGCTCAACAAAAATGTTGATCAAAACTTATGCTTAGAGTAGGTTTTAACTAATCCTTACGAGGCAACGATTTTGAATGAAGATGCATATTTGCGGGTCCTATCTCCTATGTCTAGGTGGGAATTTTCACAATCGTTGTTAGATTAAAATTTGATCCTTTGGCTGATCCTAATTTCATCACATATAAGCCTTTCTTCCTAATACCTCTACCTATCACTTTATCGTCCTTAGTGATTTCACTATCATTGTTCAGAGAAACTTACTTAACTTTATTGTCACATATTTGTCCTATACTTAGCAAATTAAATCCTAAGTTATCAACATGTTCTACATTATCTATTTTGAGAGAGTCATTAGAAATCGTACCTTTGCCAATGATGTTACCGCGAAGATTACTACCAAAAATGACGTTACCTCCATTGTATGCCTTGTAAGTGGAGAAGAGCTTTCGGTTGCCCATCATATGTTTAGAGCATCCGCTATCCTTGATCCATTCGTCGGGCTCCAAGTCGACTCCAAGGCATATCTATTTATATAAGACAATAACTCAAACATTTGGTCCCTAATATCTCATGGGTCCAAAGTTGTTAGTGCCAAACATCCCTTGCATTTGATGCAATTGGTTGGGATGTGAGAATGGAAGACACATTTCCCATGGCATGTACTTTGACGTGGAAAGTTGTTCCAAGGTATGGGAAAGCCATGAGGTTGGTTTTGTCGACCAATATGTCTTTTAAGAGGTGGAGTTTTTAACCTAAAGTTTGGTTTTGAAAATCCAACTTCGGGTTTTGACAATGGCTTATAGAATTGTTTAACTTCATTGTCACTAGCAACGGGAACTTTGGCTTTGTTTATAATTATGTGTTTTTTTTTTGTCTAGGGACCCAAAATGCGGATTTTTAAAAAGACACAGTTTTCTCAGATCCGAGGCGTTGCTTGATGTCGGTCCCATATTATTTAGGGGCGCCTAGGGTCTTTTAGGTGGGCAGCCACATATTTATGGGTCCTACATCTGAAATATGCCTTTTTATGAGCTTTCACTAATTTTATTCCTATGTTCCACTAGATGATGCTTCTAATGAATGAAACCATAAACCCTAATTTTTTCACCGGAGGGTTTTTGATTACTTAACATTTCATTTAAGCAATGTGTACTCTTTTCAAATTTGTTTAATCTAGTGGATTCTTCTTTGAGCTTTTCATTCTTAATTTTAAGTGCATGACACTTTGCACAATCGAGATCAACTCCCTTTTTTTCTCGAGTATGGATAATTTAACTTTTAATTTTCTAAGCTTATTTTCTAGACTATTTCTAGTAGCTTTTAACCTTTTGTTCTGAGTGATTATCTTTAGACTCATTTTGCATAATTTATCATATTCATTGTCTAAAGCTAAATCATCAATTGATGAATTTTCATCACTAAAGTAGGAGGATTTGAAACATACCTCACTTGATGCATGAGCTACAAGACACGTTTCATTTTTGACCTTCTCATCATCTTCTTCACCTCTATCGCTCCAAGAGCCTCCAACAAAAGCTCGTTGGTTCTTATCTTTTGGTGGTTTAGACGTTATCATTAAGATGAGTAGATCGTCGCATCTAAAGCATTTTCTATCACTTTTACCGTTTCTTGTCATCACGGCTTCTTTGGAACGTCTTTTTGTCGTTCTGAGGTTGCCTCACGAATCTACCTCTTCTTTTAAAGAACTTCTTGAAGTCTTCTTAGTGACATTGGCGTTCTCTTCGTACGTCTAGACAGCTGGCGTTCTTCTTTGACTATTGGTGTAGGGCGAAGTTAAGGAGGAGTTTGCATATGTGTGGGAAGGGTGATTAGGGGGCAGCCGGAGGGTCCGTGAGGCTGTTGCAAGGGATGAGTGGTATGTGTGGCAGGAGTAGGGGTGGGGAAGGTGTTGGGCAATGATTGTAGTGTGGTAGGAGTTGGAGGGAGTTAGAGAGATGAGCAAAAGGTGGTAGGGGTAGAAGAATGGGTGGTGAGGTAGGGGTGAGAAAGTTGTTTAAGGCACCAGGGTCGGAGTGGGACGGTACTTGCTATTTAACGGATTATAGAGCTATCTAGGCTATACGGTATTTTCTTGGGTTTATGTTGCTTTAGCAATTTTCTTTATGTTGCGTCTGCATTATGGATAGTTGGTGGTGTTGAGTTGAACCAAATAACGCAATTGGTCAGATGTTTTGTGATCGGGTAAGGGGGAGTGGTAAAGGGTGGCGTGGGTGGTTAATTATGGGGGAATTTTATGGGAGGGGGGAGGGGGGTATATGGTTTTTTGGAGGGGATGTGGGGGGGAGGAGCGAATTTGATGGGGTTTGTTAATGGGGCGATCGAGACTGAGTGGGGGATATTGGTGCATAGGGGGCGTGCATCATCGGTTTGCTTTGTCAATAGAGGAGTAACTCAGTCTATTGTGGTTGCCTGATATTTTGTACAATTAGAGTTGTATATCACAACCATTGGTAATTTTCTTGAAATATATCTAGAGCTTGGGATTTTTTTTGGGCGTGTTTTCGTTCGTTTCCAATAGTTCTAGTTCTCTTCACTTTCATTGTGTGGTGGTACTCTTGTGCATTAGTGTGCTCCTTCTAGATATTTGTCGGATTCCATAGATCGTTCCAACTCCTAAGTTTTAAAATACTGTTTATTTTCAAAAATCTGGTGTGGACCTGGTACTGATACCAAGTGGTAGGTAACCTAGAGGGGGGGGGGGGGTGGATTTGTTTTCTATGCAGGGGGGGGGTTGGTTTAAATGTGTACTTTCCATTAATATTGTAGTGTTACGAGTGTGTGGGTTGCTGCAATATTGCTCCCCAATTATGAAAACAAGCCAATAACATATCTAACAAAAAACTGATTAACAACTAATAATAATGTAAAAGAGTTAAGGAATGAAACATCAAAACCATCACACACTAAGATTTTATAGTGGTTCTGCTCGTTGAACCTCTCTAGACCTAATTCTCCTCTCCCCGAGTTTTCTACGTTGTCGTTGGACTAGTTGGACTTATTGCGCACTGGTGGCTAGTGTTTATAAAGTGGGTAATAGGAGCAAAGGACGGGGTGGGAGGTCATAGTTTGAGTTTGTGGTAAGTGGCCTTAGAGGGTTGAGTGAACCATGCTAACTCGTCAAAAAGATATTAAGGACTCACAATTGATCTACTCGTATCGGATATAACAATATCAGATTCACACTTATACACAAGATAAATACTATTGAGGTTTGCGGTATTTGGTACTTAGAAGAAAGTGGAGTGTTACTAATTATCAATTCGTTTCTTGTCGAATACGTTGTGTTCTTCTCTTGGCCTACTTTGTATTGTGGGAAGAGAAATGAATTAGAATGATATTTGTACACATGATTACTATATGTTCTATGCTGATATTCCAATAATGTCTCCCTCACTAGGTTTGTGATCATAGAAGTGGGTGGGTGGATATGTAGTGGTTTTTGTACGTGTGTTTGTTATGTACGGTTTTATTTTAGGAGTGCTAAAGAGGTATGTTGTTTTTTTGGCTACGGGGATTATGCTGTTCTATGTTGTTTCTGTTTTTATTGGCTGGGTTTGCCCTACGGTAATCGGGTGGCTGGTATCGGGATCCTCGTTGAGTTTTATAGGGGACGACCAGAGACTTATTTTGGAGGACGAAACGTGAATTGCATCCAGGGGGCGGACAGGGGGGTGGCCGTGTGGGATGGGTGAGGGGTTTGGGTTAAGGAATGGAGAGAGACGATAAGCAACGGATTTTGGGATTGGGATTTGGGGTTGGGAGGGTTAGTATTTAGGGGCGGGTTGGGTGTTTTGTGGGCAGGGGATTTGGGTTGCGAGGGTCCGGACAGGTTTTTTGTAGGGGGGGTGTTGGTTTATGGGCGAATAGGTGGTGTGTTATTTGTGGGGATGGGCCTTGAAGTTCGAGTGGAGGTTGGTTGGGGGTGGGGGGAATGTAAGCGTATGGAAGATTGATAGTTGTCGGTGTTTGGGTTGGGGTATGGGAGGTGTTGGGGGTTTAGGGGGTTGGGGGGTGTGCGGTTTAGGAGGGCGGTATGGCGGGGTAGGGATTTTTAGGGTGTGTGGTGGTTTTAAGTTTTGTAAAGTTAGGGGGGTGTATGGTGGGGGCTGGTTATCTATGGAACATTCTCCTAGGTCAAGAGATGTATCAATACTTCTGACTGGCATTGGCAGCCTATAAAAGCCACAAAACCTGAACAATCTTGGCACTGAGAGTTCAAGAAAGGTGGAATGAAAAAAGTCTATGCTGCTCAAGGTTGGATTAATGCGAAAACAATGCAAAGGACTCAAATTACACAAATCATTACCCACTAAATATGAAGGGGCAAAAACCCCTCGAAGAAGCATTACACTCACACGCAATTTGGTGGTCATTTCAAGGTAAGGGGGAGATATTCGCAAGCAGCAGCTCCTGAGTATATAAATGGAACAATGCAAATCACTAGTTACAAGAAACGACGAGGGCTATCTAATGGGTTCGATACCATGAGCAAGTTTATGAGTGAGTCAGCAAAGAGACACGAAGTTTTGAGTTTTATGATTTGTGGGGGAGGGGAATTTGTTATCCAGTGAATTCGATAGGGGTTGGTGCCAATATCGAATACTTTTGAGCATTATATTTTAAATTTAGTGTTATATATCTGGATATAGGATCTTCGGGTTCGTATGGTTTAAAGAGGTAGGGTTTTGATGTATTACTGGCATAGCTGATAGCTTTCACCAAGAGTTATCAGTCTTTGTCATGGGCATACTCGTCTTTTGATACTGTTTAATGCCCGTATTCGGCCGTTCTTGGTCGCAGAAATTGTAACGCTGTATCCAATAGTCAAGAATCGTTCATTCATGTCACGTAGAGAACGTATTTCTACAGATTCCCGGTGCCTAAGTAGGGTGTTGGGGTCAGATATGTGAAGATATTTGAAGGGTTACATCTTGGTCCACTTTTCTTATATTGATTTCTCTTTTGCTTGACTCTCTCTATTCCCCTTATTTAAGTGGAATTAGTCCCTTGGGTGGGGCATCAGTTTCCTTGCATTTTTATGTAAAGTTTTCTTTCGATAATGCCCTTGTTGTCATTGTGCTAGTGTTAGTGTTATGCCTCTCTCGACCTACCTTAACTGAGGATTAGGCAAATTAGCTCACACTAAGTTGATAGTTGAGATACGTAGACATGAATGTGGTGAAATATCCAAAAGGAATAGCTAGCACGGAAAACCGTGATTTGTAAAGGTATTGGTAAATTTCGTTTTCCCTAGTAGACTTAGCAATTTAGATATTCCTGAGGATTTCGAAAGTGCCCTGGTACCTCTAGTGACAATTTGCGGGAGTAAGGAGATGGCGGTTGTGGGTAGGGGGTATTATATGTTTGATTGGTAGGGTTGGGAGCGAGGGTTATTGTTGTTTTGTGTTGGGGATATTGGGGGTAATTTAAGGTTATATAAGCGATTGCTGTGTTATTTATAAGGGTCTACTTGATTATTGTTTGAGTGAATGTTTGGTTCGGGTTTTTAATGTAGCGCTGGCGTTCGGGTAGTAGTTCGGGGGGGGGGGGTTTGTGTGATGTAAGGTCACTCTTCTGATTGAGGCAGGTAATTTGTAAAACCCTTTTATGTGCGTTTTGGAACAATTTTAGCTTTGGTGTAATAATGGTGTTGAGTTATTTGTCCATCCAATTGTGGTTGGTGATGGTATGGATGGGGATTTTTTAGAACTTGGGATGATGATACTTGTGGCTGGCATATTGATGTTTTCCACTAGTTAGGGAGTAGCTTTGTGTTGATGTCCTTTGTGTTTGCACGCTCACAACTTATAGTTTGTCTTGCAATGTTGGGTTTGGAATGTAAGCAACGCTAAACATTTTTCACCTACCCTCATTATTAGTATGTCAATGGGATGTACTAAAGAGTTCATAATTCTATAATGAAGATAAGATGGTTGTACAAAGGAAATAATGCTATATGAGCATTAATGAATTTGCCTATTTTTGTTGGAACCTTTTCTATTGTGAGGTTTTTGTAGGTTTCAGGAAAATGTGGATGCTTATCGTAATTAAGGAAATGGCGCGATGTGTTTTTTTTTGTGAACCATTTTGAGAGAAGTTGGGATTATGCAAAACTGTTTGAGGAATGTATTACCATTTACATTTGTAATGATGATGTAAATTACAAATGGACGTGTTGTTGTGAATCACATTCGAGGTTTAAAAACCACACTAATGAGCAATGCAACAAGATTATACCATTACTGAAGGTAAGTGAAGAGGGATAGAAGAGAATAGAATCTACATACCATACCAAAATTCTTAAACAGGGTTCTACAGCAGGAGTATTGAACTTAGGACCCGATTACATTCGAAATGCGAAGACGGAAGAATGGCTTACACGCGGGCACGTTAGCGTGCATGAGATGGAATGGTGAAGAAAAGCTGAAGACAAGTCTAACTTAAAGACTTCGCTATAAACAAAAGTGCTTCCCGGGAGACAACCCGGATTGTTATTTAATTTTATCGAGTCTGTCTTCCCAGACATCAATACGACGTATCCGCTCCATACCATACGGCGTATTGATTGTCTGGACGTTATCAGTCTTTATTTTTTATTGCACTTTAAAAACATTATTGTCAGTTCTGGCAATACGGCGTATTCATTAACTTGATACGGCGTATCCACCAGACTGACTCGTATTTGGTTTGTTTAGTTTAGTTTAAATTAACCGTAGATGCCAAGATAGGAATGCACGTTTTTTCTATTTTATACAAGACCTCGTGAAAGAAATATCGACGAATATTGGTGGAGAATTTACAAATCTGGAGATCTTGAAGTGTTGGAGTCATGAAACTTCAAGGCGACTGTTCAACACACAATCTTGCTCATAAACGCAAATTGGAGAATCTACCGAGCAAATATCAGGGGAGTTTCTCATTCTAATTCTTTTTAATTCTCGTATTTTTAATATTTTATCTATACAACGAGGACGTTGTATAATTCAAGTGGGGGATGGAATTAGAATGTTTACTTGTCTTATTTTTCACATTAAAATGATTAAAATGCTTAAATTATGCTCAAATTTAAAAAAAGTCAAGCATACTTTTGTGAAAATTACTTGATATATAACCCACACACAATAACCCTTGTTAGATATTGTGAGAATTTAGCCTATCCATTTCCAAATGTTTACCTAGATTCTACAAAATATGAGTGTGTCGGTGATGTAGTGGACTTTAGAACTTGTCTTGGTATATCTATTCGAGACCGCAATAATGAGTACTATGGATTTAATTGGAGTAACTTGTTTACATTGGTAAATTTTTAGGATTACACCTAAAAAGCCTATCCATTTGTTTATTAAACTAACTACACCGGTTAGTTAACCTCCAGTTTAAACCCTTTTCCACTCTCATCTTTAGAGTGAAGATCCACTAGAACAACTCGTAGAGCCAATCCTTTAGGAATTACACCAATTATTTGTTTTGTTACACCCTTACACCTTAACCTACCATGTTAGATTATGTTTAATTTACAGTTGCTAGTTGCTTAAAGTGTAAAGTTTGTATTTCTTGAGTCTTGTGTCATTTTCTATCTTTAGTGTGGTTGAAAATTTACACATTGCAAATGGGAATGTATATTATAGTCAAAACTCGTGTGATTTTACTACCATCACAATTAATGGTGAGTCCGAAGAACGAAGGAACTATCGAAGGAATTATCTGGAATTATTATGATCGTGAAGATGGTGAAACTACTCCGAGTTTCGTATATAGTTAGATTGAAAAAAAAATCAAAAAAATGAGAAAAATACAACAAAAAGAGAGAGAAAGAAAGTTTAAAGATAATTGTTTTGCAAAGAGCATTACCGAAGGAATTACACGAAGAATCGATTATTCCTTGATACGTCTAAAAAA
>BQNB010103954.1:0-23921 GCA_026074375.1 Tanacetum coccineum
GCATGAGATATCTTGGATTCATTGGATGAACGAGTCATAACCTCAGCTTCGAGTTGTTCGTTTACCAACTTCTCAATTCTTGGCAAAATCTTGGAGACTTGTGCCTTAACATGTTCTTTGACTTGGTCCTTGATTATTTTCTTTATGTTGTCATCAAGTTTATTGAAAAAGTCTTTGTTTTCGGCTTGAGCTTCATCTCAGAGTCTGTCTGATTGCAATTAAACAGCTGTCTTGACGGCTTCATTCATCTTGTTTGCATGGTATGCATCAACAATGCCGGGAATAGAAGAAAATGTTTTAGCAAATTGGTTCATTTGCTTGAACTCAGAGAATTTGGTTTCCAGAGTTTTAAGTCTATAGTCAAACCCGAATAAAGAGCCAAAGTTGGGAAGATCTTGCAGGGAGGAGCTTGGAACAATTGTTGGTGTGGGAACTGGTGTTTGTTACATATGTGTGATGAGAGGAGTAGGTGGTGGAGGAAGAGTTATTGCAAACACAAGAGGTAGCTCAGCAATAGTGGTGACCGAAACATCTACAAGTGAAGTTGCCTCAGTGTTAAGATTAAATATTGAGTCAATACATGTATCTGGTCTGGGGTTGAGCATGTTAGAAATGAAGCCAGATGACACAGAAGAACTCTGCTGTTGACCTTCAGGATTGATCAGAGCGGTGAGTATCACATGAGTATCTTCTGTTTCCTGAGTTGCTTGAACATTAGGCAGTATAGCATCTGTCATTACAGTATCTCTTCCCTCCAGATTAACGTTCACATCCCGGTATAGCACATTCGCTTCGACCTCTTTATGTGTCTCTTCTTCATTTATCATATCTCCCTCAACATTTGCATCTTGAATTACATCATCACTATCTTCATCATCAGTGGATTCAACATGAGAAGGTGTTTGAACCCTTGGATCAAAGCTATCTTCTTCATTTACTTCTTCATCTTGCTTTGCTTCATCATCATGAGTTGAAAACTTGGGATGAACGAAGTCATCACCATCATTGTCAGATTCAGTTTGTTCATCATCATTGTCATCTTCATGTTCACTCATATTCTCTTCATCATCATCTTCTTCTTCACTTGACTTCCAAGAGATTTGCTCATCATCAGATTCATAAGTCAGGAACCCCTGGTATACTACCAGTTCCTTCATCTGTACCTGAGTCGCTGGCGTGAGAGCTATGAGTTTATATTAGGCTTCTTTTTGTTGCTAGCTTTATTTGTTCAGCTTCAGTCAAAGCAACCTTAGATAGCACTGTTAAACCTTTTGATTTTGTTACAGATTGCTTCTTCTTTGCAGGTTTATCTCCCTTTGCAATGGTCTTGATTCTTTTTCCTTTAGAAGCTTGAGTAAGCTTTGTCTTGGGAGATGATTCAGAATCAGCTTTCTTCTTTATAGATTTTGGTTTTGGAGTCTTTTCACCAGTAGCATAAGCTTGGTAAGTCTTGTAGGCTTCAGACTCCAGCATGTCTTGGTTGGTTAAGTACTGAGGGAGAATAGCACCGTATACCTGTGTGTCATGATGTTTAGAAATAACTCTTATTATGGTAAACATGAATTCATCCCTGGCATAGTGCCAAAACATCTTGTCTCTCCTTGGTATTGCCTGATCCTTTGCCATGAAGTAGTCTACAATGACTTTGGTGAATCATGGATAATATGTGACATTGATCTTCTTAAAATTCTTATTCTCCACTTGGTACACCAAATCTTCCCACAACAAGTACACGTAGTCAACAGTCTTATTATGATACATTCCCCCAAAGAATTTGAGCACGTGACAAGCGAAGACTTTCCAGAGCAATAGTTTTTCCACTTAGACACTTGTTGATTATGGCAGCAAACGATCTCCATGGTTATTGCATGTGATTGACGTTGACATCGAATAAAAACTTGATCTCACCAGTGTGTCCAAGGTCTCTAATAAAAGATAGAATCTCCTCTTCAAGTGGGGGTTCTTCAAATATCTGACCGAGGAGTTTAGGGCAAATCTTGAGCATATCTCTGAAGTTGTCAATGTTGACAGTATGACTTTTGCCATTTAACTTGAAACGAAGTGAAGAATGATGTTTGGATACAGTGACCCAGAAGTCTTGCATGTATATTTCTGGTACATCAGCAAAGATCACAAATGCGTTGTAGAATGGAGTGAGTTTGAGAGCATCAAATACCACTTGAAGAGTAGGTTCCTTAGATTTGAGAATTGAGCTGTGGAGTCTAAATAATCTGATAGACTCTAAGATCGTTTAAGCTTGAGATGGGTTAGATCTCATCTAGGATTATAAACATCAAAGATTAACAATATGAAGCGGAATAATAACAATAAGAACAATGATGTTTAACAAGGTTTTATTATTCATATGTTTCCCTCTTTCCCCAAACACAATCTTGGGGCTACACCAACTAACTATCTAACTATGGTGTATACATACACACCTTTTACTATTCGACTCTCATCAGTCGACTATGCTATATTTAAAACCTATGTCTATGATCTCTTTATATAGGGAGAGATCATGACTTACAAAAGAAGTAAATAAATATGATAAGAAAACTAATTAAACTAATTTAAATACTTTCTTATCTGTATCTTGTAAATCTTTGACCAAATCTTCATAATTCTCCACCAGCTTGTAGAATTCTGATATGCTAGATTTAGTCCTTATGTTTCATTCTTTTATTTATTTTGTCTCATCAAATCAAGAATCCCAACAATATTCCCCTATTTGATGATGACAAAACAAACAAAGTCGTGTACGAACTTCATCATAAATCCAAAGCTTCCCCTGAAGTTAAGATGTAATCATCTCCCTAAATGAAACAAAACTTCCTTTGTAAACTGCTAACTGCTTCCCCTTAACTTAAGATCTTCCCCTTAAGTTAAACTCTTCATGCCAAACTCTCCATGCCATGCCACCACAGGATCTATAAGTTGCTCTTCAAATAATCATCTTCCCCTTTTTGTCTTCATCCAATAGGGGACTGTATGCAACTTTGATCTTCACAACCATACATCATATATCGAGACTTTTAATCCAAGCTTTCCATTGACTCAAATTACCCTCCATGAAGTTCAATACAAATAATGAACTCAAGCAGTAGAAAGTGTAAACTAGCAATATTAACAATGACTAGCAGTAGTAATGACCTTCCCCTGAAACAGTGCATGTACATCTTCAATTCTGTAGGCTCTTTGTAGTGATTACTGATGAAGAAAACTAAGTGTATAGAACTTGATGCTGAAGTAGAATAACCCAAACTTGTGTCTTATGTCTTGTACTATCCACGTAACTTCGAACTTATAAATAAATCTGTGAAATATAAGTAGATCGCAACCTCTTGACAAAAATCCTCATCTTTTATGAGACACATAACCAAAGTGATAGCAAATGTGAGCATTGAGCACCATAAGAGAAATCACACACCTTTGCTAGATTTTGACAAGTCTTCGTCACATCGTTTCTAAGCACGAACAAGTTACCTCCAAATGTTGTAAGCCATTTGAGATATGATAAAACACAAACCCAAATAATTCCACTTCATCTTCAAATAGGTGATAATTAATCATCTTCGTAATCAATTGTACCAATAAATATGAGCCTTTAAACTTTTAAGAACATGTAAACCAAAACCAAAATCCAAAAGTAAACACCAAAACCAAACTTGGGTTTCTGTTATGTTCGAGATCCATCATGTGTGTGTCATCCGATGTCTATCAAAGCTGGCAGTACTAACTTCTTTGTTGTCTGATATCGATCAGCTCTAGCAGTATAAACCATTTAAGTAGTATTAATTTCAAAAGAAGCTTAGCAGTATTAACTTCTATCAGCTAGCAGTACAAACATCCATAGCCAGCAGTACTAATTCTTCCCCTTAAACCCAGCAGTACTAAAATCTAACTAGCAGTATAAACGTAATGCTAACAGTAGTAACCTTACTACTTTTATTACCCTAGCAGTACTAATACACATGATCACCAGTAGTAGATAAATGGACAATACTTACTTGTGTTCGAACCCATAGCAATATAAACCTTAGCAGCATTAACATTGATGCTTGGCAGCACAATGAATAATCCAATGATGAAGCAACCAATAATATAGAACTAAATACAATCCTTATGAACTTAGGGATTTCACAATCATTTATGGGCAGCACTAATGAAACCAACAAGCAGTATTTATTCATATTCAGCAGTATTAACCTGCCAATCAATTCATCAGCGTCCAACAGGCTTCCAAACACCAATCCACTATCAAACTAAAAAGCCCACATATCTATACAACTGCTTAAGAATACCTTTTTTTAAGTATCCAGACGACACCTTTTTAGCGACACTTTTTTTTTTACTAAAATGTCACTAATTTGTATTCTCCGTCCTCCCATACATTCTATGAAATGTTATTTGTCACAGAACTTCCTGTTTTATAGAATTAGGGTTGCTGAAAAACCCTAATATCATTAGATTCGACACAATAACCAAGACAGAAAATTCATACCTCTTTTCCTTCATAGACGCGACATCAAAACACCTTGTAGATCCTAGATCATGAGCCACGAGGCTCTGATACCAATTGTGGAGTCTAAACTTGATATTTACATGTCAATCATCAAGTTTCTTCAGTTTAAGCATCTTGGTCATTAGGAGGATGTATCCAAATACTTCTTCATTCTTCTAGCTGTGACTTGATAAACTTGAGAAGCTCAAATGCCATTGTTCTCTCAGTTTCAGCTTCTAGCTTCTAATTTAACATCTTTTACAGCATTTCCTTGATGAGAGGATACCTTTTCTCTACTAGTATGTTGAAGCAGGTCAAAGTACCATCCATCAGTAATGTATGAACTCTACAACTTTCATACAATTTCTAGCTAATTAGATTCCAATCCTACTGATTACTCCAAATTTCATCCTTTGCATTTGGTTTAAACATTACCTTAATCTCCCCAAAGCAGCAAATTATAACCTTCTGGAGTAGTGTCTTCAAACCTTTTCATCACCAATCTATGCAAATCTACCAAATCTTGTCTATTAAATTTCCTGAGCATACTGGATAATGATTTATGATAACTAGTATTCCCATCTGCTCTAATTATCTTATAAACATGTAGATCTTCCATATCAACACTCCCTAAGTTCTGAGATTCCCAATCAACTATAGGGTATTTAGCAGACAAAATCTTTGGATCCACAGTCTCTTCTTCATCTGAAACAACTGTTAACCACATTCTTAACTCTTCCTTTTCATGCTCATAGTCTGCAGCTGCTTCTTCATCACTCTTTGCTGATTCTTGTTCCTCTGCAACATCCTCTAGCTTTTGCTTTTTAGCACTTTCTTCACTTTTCTTTTCACCTGCTCTTTTTCTGGCAAGTGTTTTCTTTCTACTTCCCCCAGCTGGCTTGCTACTGCTATCAACCTTCTTTTCACTGTCTTTAATAGCTTCTGTATCCATTGGCTGAAAGTCATCAATCCACCTCTTCTCTTTTTCATACAATCTCTGAATTTCCTCATAAGTCTTGTTCTTTAGTTGTTGATGAGTGTACTTACCCATATGCTTGAGGTAAGTAATCATCCTGTTCCTGACTTGAGTTTTTGTAGGTGGTTTGTTTCTTATTGCCTCTGCTCTTGCTGCTGCCAATTGTTTCTTTCTTTGATCAAAGAATTCTGCTAACAATCTTGCCCTTTCTTCAATTGTGTACTTTTCTTGCTCTTCATGTGTTAGTCTTACAGCCAGTTCATGATCAGCATCTATTCTGGCTTGAATTTCATCAAACTCTTTGGCTAAAGCAGCATTAGTATCATCTTCTTGCCTTTGTCTTTCCTGTTGTGCTCTTTCCAACTCTGCTAATTCTTCCTCATGAAGTCTTTGAGCTAACTCTGCATCTGCTTGAACTTGCAAATCACCTTGATCTCTCATCTTGATTTTCACAGGTTCTTCTTCAACCAGTACACCTTTACCTTTGTCTTTAGGATCAATGGTTGGAAGAGGTTGAAGTGTAGTAATTGATCTGACAGGTCTGACAATTCTAGAAGAGTCTTCTACATCTGTAATAGCAACTCCTTTCTCCTTAGCTTTCTGTTCCTTCATCTTTATCAATGTCTGAGCCATTGCCATAGTGACATCCTCATCATCAAAGACTGTTGTTGTTGTAGGAGGAGTCCTTGGTTCAGCAGTACTAATAGTTACACCAGCAGTACTAACTGGTGCACTAACAGTACTAACTCCAGTTGTAGCAGCATCAACTGTCTCCTCTTCAACATTTTCCATATGATCATCAAGCTCTTCAAAATCCTTATCTGTGAACATTGGTCTTATCTTGTCACTTCTCCTCCCCTGTTTGGATGCATCCTCCTCATCCAAACCATCATCAGAAGAAGTCTCAACTTGTCTGTATTTCCTCCTTCTTGGGTGTGAGATGCTTGACTTCCTTTTTCTTTCTAATTTCTTGACTCTTTTCTTTAGGTTGAGGATCTCCACAGCTTGAGCATCCTTTTCTTTCTCCAAGTCAAGCACTTGTTTTGACAGTTTTATACACAGAGTAATCAATTCATCTAGTTTCATCTTACCCTCATCACTTCCAGGTGTGTAACCTCCTGTGAGAGGTAAATCATGGGGTGTAGATGGTACATTATTTGTCAATTCAAAAGTTTGTTCCATCCTGCCCTACCCACTTCCAGATGTGTGACCTTCTGAGAGAGGTGGTTCATTGGGCTGTTCAAGTACTCTCTCAGACCTAGTCTGAGCAGGAGTACCCCTATGGTTTCTTGGTGCCTGGGACTACCACCTGTATCTATTCCCTGAGGAATGTCAACATTAAGCATTGCCGTGGATTGGGTCTTAAAAATGTTATCACTGTCATGTGCTGCATCTAAGTTAACACCAGTAGTGATAACCCTTTCCACACTTTTACCCCCTCCTTATGGACACCCTCATCTGCTCCATGGTCTAGAGGCACACTAGTCTAAGGTAACTCAATGTCCTTTTTGGTTCTCCTACATTTTTGAGTCTTTTTTTCTTCGATAAGTAGTTAGAGATGGGGGAATTTGCTCAATGTGAGCTTCATGGAAAACAATTTAAGATGTTGCAGTTTGATGTGCTTCAGTTTGTGGTGATGTAGTTGGAGATGTTTCAATATGAAGTGATGCAATTTGAGGTTCTGAGACATTTGGTTGTGAGGTAGAGGGTGTGGGTTGGGGTTCAGGGTGTATTGTTGAACCTTCACCCTCAGGTGCTGGGTTTTGCACCAACATAGAAGCAAAAAGTGGAGTAATGTTTCCTGAAAAATTGACACTTTTCCTTGCCATATTTGAGAAAACCTTTTTAGTATGGCATGGGGTCACATATGTATCATTAAAAGGTTCTGGTAAATCTTTATGCTGATTATTCAAAAAGAGTTGTAAAAACCTTAGATACATTAAAAACTTCTTTGAATCCAAGTTTCTTAACATATCATCAAAAATTAATTTAGAAAAATTAAATTTTTGACCCTTTGCCAAACATATAACTGCTTAAGCCAAATTAGTTGAAAACTCATTCCAAGCAGTTGATTTTAAACTTATGCAATGAAGGATGGTATGTATTAGGAATTTCCATTGTGGAGAGAATGAACCTCTTTGAAAAGTAAGTTTTGTTGAAAGTTGTTCATATCCCATCAATGTAAGGTTTTCAAAAATTTCATCATTTGTGAGGCAAGTTACACCATCCTCATCATTAAAGAGAAGATCACTTCTTACTGATGATTCTGATATAACCACAGCCTTGCCATCAACAATAGCATATATTTGCTTCACATAATTGATTGTTTTGGAAGTAGCAGTATTCCAAAACTGTTCAATATAAGAAGCATAGATAGTAGGACTTACGGTTAAGGTATAGTGTATAGAGCTAGCAGTAAGAAAGTTCACTATCTTATGAAAATCAATGTTCCCTTCTGATTTCTCTAAGTAGGCGACCATATTGTGTTGATCAACAAACTTCAAATCCGCCATAGATGATTAATTGATGATGAATTTATTGAGTCGGTGATAAGTTGAAGTGGGTTTGTGAATTTTGAGAGCGTTTTAGTATTCTAGAGTATTAGAATGATCTTGATGTAGTCAAATACACTTATATAGGTAAAAAGGAAACCTAGAATAGTAGGAAACTATTTACCAACCAAGAATTTTGCTCAACAGTTATATCTCCAACGGTAACAAGCAACACTAACTTTGGCTCAGCAGTACTAACTTTTGCCTAGCAGTACTAACTTTCGCCTAGCAGTACCAAATCCTGCCTAGCAGCATTAACTTTACAACCATCAGTTTTAACTCTAAATTCATTACTAATACTATCTTCAAACCACACCAATAATAAATCCAACAAATACATCTTCAGAGATTAAGTAATCTAATGATAGCAATCAAAAAGTGAAACATGCTAACATCAAATGCCTTTGTGAGAAGATCAGCAACATTGTGATCTGTATGTATCTTAATTACTTGAATGAGCCTTTTCTCATAAGAATCTCTGATGAAATGGTGTCTTATTTTAATGTGCTTGTTTTTGGCATGAAACACTAGATTCTTCATAATACAAAAGTTTGTCTTGTCATATTTATACATGTGAATCTTGTGTTGCATTGAAATTGAACTCTATAATCAATCATTTGATTTAAGAAACCATAACACATGTCCACAAACAATTAGCACAGCAACATAACTCCTCAGTAGAGGAGTTGGTGGCAACTAAAGTTGCTTTTTCACTGCCATGAAATCAACTTTTCTAAAGAAAATGACAATCTCTTGTTGTGGATTCCTGTCCAAGTGCTAGCTCCAGCATAATCAACTGTTAGAAAATATGCTTCAAGACAAATGGTGAAACTCCTCTAGGAACACCAAGGCCCAATTTAGGCTGACCTTTCAAGTATCTAAAGATCCTCTTCATTACATGAAGATGTGAGACTTTAGGAGTAACTTAGAACCTTGCACAAGCATAAACAACAAACATTATGTCAAGCCTAAAAGCTATCAAGTACATCAATGATCCAATCATTGATCTGTATAAATGAACATCCACATCCTCAGCTTCTTCATCCTTGAGCAATGCCTTGTTAGTCTCTATTGGAGTGCTTGCTGTCTTCACAGTGGCAAAATCAAACTTCTTTAATATATCAGCCACATACTTGTCTTGGCTGATGAAGATTCCATCATCTTTCTGCTTTACTTGTAATCCTAAGAAGAAAGTGAGCTCCACATAGAACACCATCAGAATCTCTTGTGCATACAGTCTGCTCAAATCAAACTCAGCACAAAAAGACTTCTTTGTAGACCCAACAAATGAATGTCATCAACATATACTTGCCCTAACGAGGATATCACCATCCCTTCTTGATGAATAAAGTCTTAATCCATATAGTGCCTCTTCTAAATCCATATTTCCAATAATCAGGTAGACAAGTCCTCATACCAGGCTTTAGGAGCTTGATGTAGACCATATAAAGCTTTTTATACCTTATAAACTTTGTTAGAAAATTATGGATCTTCAAAGCCAAGAGGTTGGCACACATATACCGTCCACTACAATAGTACCAAATAAAAAGGCACTCTTCATATCCATCTGGTCCAACAATAAACATCATAAATGATGCATAGGCAAAAAATAACCTGATTGCTTCTATCCTAAAAATAGGAGAAAAAACCTTATCATAATCAATTCCTTCTTCTTAGGTGTAACCTTGTGCAAACAGTCTTGCTTTGTTTCTAACTATTATCCCCCTCTCATCTTTCTTGTTTCTATAGACCCATTTTGTTCTAATGACATGCTTGCCTTTGGGTAAATTAACCAATCTCCAAACCTTCTGCAATCTAAACTGTAGCAACTCATCTTGCATTGCCTCTATCCAGCTTGGATCATCCAAAAGCTTTGAATCACCTTCATGGGTTCTTTTTGAGAAGAGAAAACATGCAAATAAGCAAGATTATTGATAATCATATATGATTTGTTCTTCTCTGCTATTAATGTAACTACCCCAAGAGAATGTTTTCAAAAATCTTGGTCATACCCTGCCTTGTATGAGTAGTGAATTATGTCTCCATGATCTCCTCTTTAGGATATCCTTGAGTATTCTGGATGTGGGAATAGGACTGACATTCATGTGGTTTGGTTTCCAAGTTGTAGGACCAGCCTCTGCACCTCATCTTTAATCACATATGCACCACTTAATGATACCATATTAGAAGAACAGCAGTATCCTCTAAATCATGCAGAAGAGATCAGTATGGAAGATCAAAGCAACGACAAAACTTGTCCCAACAGCAACTAACTATGGACTAACAGTAGAAACTCTGTTAGTGCTGTTAGCATAACATTCCTTCTATTGAACAAGCAAATTATCCAATTCAGCTCTAAAATCTTGCACATTCAGGTCACCTTCTTTATTTGAAGCTCCTGCTTCCTTTTCTTGACCATTTCTTTCACCCTCATTTGCTAGTTTTTCATTAGTTTTTTTACCAGCATAATCAACAATTGCCTCCTCTAAGCTCAATGGACTATCATAAAGTAATGGTAGCAGAATATATTGTTGAGTAGGTAATGCATCAACATTATCCTTGATACTTGCATTCCTATTAGTTTGATTCCCTGTAGTAACTGGCTCATAATTCATAGAGTTTGTTAGTAAATCAATATCAAAGAGCCAATCTGGTCCACTCCCTGCAACATTGGGTTTGTTTTCAAGAAAGGTTATGGGGCCGTTTCTCCGCTATACCATTCCTAGATCTCGTGTTCAATAAACCCTAAAAAGCCTTGCTATTTATAGAGTATCCAACCTAATAACCCCTCAACAGTCTCCTATAAAAATTTATCCTATGGAATCCTAAGGTATTAAGAATGGTCACAGGCACCCAACTGGGAGGTCTCATAAAAAATTATACAAGGGTGTCTACCACTGTAAAGTTACATAAGTGTGTCTTGTTTTAAGGCTTGTCACTTAAAAACCCTAAATTCTAACATAGCAAACAGTTATTAACCTTCTATAGCCCGAAAATGTAAGTAGGTACGAGTGAATCTTCTAGCATAGTCCTAGCTGCCATCTATATTTGTCCTATTCTTACTTTCAGCAACTCCATTGTTAGGCGTTCTACCTGGCAACACAGAATTCTCTCTTAATCCCTTTCATCCCCACAAAACTGATTCATGTCATTATTTTAAATTCAGTCCATTAACACATCCTGATGATTTTAAACCCTTATGTTATGGTTTTCAATGCCAGTTATAAAAGTTTTAAGGATCCCACTAGTCTCATCCTTAGTGGCCAAAAAGAAAACTTAACTAAACCTACTAAAGTCATCAGTGACAACAAGGCAATGTGTGTCTTTTATTGATACTCCTTCAGATGTATGTCCCAAATAAGTCCAAAATGAAACATTTGTAAGGTTGGCGTGATAAGAGCACACAAGCTTTGGTCTTACAAGAAGCTTTGTGTGCTTCCCCTTTTAACAAGCAACACAACTAGGGTCATTTTCAAAAAGCTTGAAGCAATCACATCTAAACAATGTTTCCCCTCACAAGATTGTTCAATTAGGTTTTTAAAGTTATATATTACAAGCCTCCTATGCCAATAAATTAGAACTTATCTATTGTAGCTTTGCAAATAGACAAGGTCAAAACCTCCTGAAGGAACAACCATCTTTAGATACAAAACAGTAACATTTGTCCTGGTCTGTGAACTTTAAGCAGACTTGACTTTCATCAAGTAGGCTTAAAGTCAGAGATAGAACAAGACATTTAGTCTCCGTAAAAGAACACGTGTTTTTCTTAGTCACGCATTTGTGAGATAGAAAAAAGGAATAATACTAAGTTCCTTACAAAGTATAAATCCTTCAAAGTCTAATTTGCCAGTCCTAATTTTACCTTTTTCAGTAATTTTACCTCCTTTAGGACTTCCTCTAAATGCAACAAATCCACCATCAATTTCTTGATAATATGTAAAAAAGAAGGACCTATGTTTTCAAGACAGTCATATGTCTAGAGCATCCACTATCAAAAATCCCTTGATCATGTAAAGTATATTGTGGATTACCCTGCACTTAAAATTGACAATGTGATTGGTGAAGTGCAGTCAACTGTTCAGACAAGAAGAATGTCAAAACCTACTTCTAAACAAGGGTTTCTTAGAGATGTGTATGAGCAGAAAACACATGATACCCTGAATACTTGTTTATATGCTTGTTTCATATCATAGATTGAAGCAACAAGCATTGCCAAAGCTCTATCTAATTCATCCTGGGTGGAAGCAATGCAGGAAGAACTTCTGCAATTCAAACTTTAACAAGTTTGGATATTGGTGGATCTCCCTAATGGAAAGAAGGCCATTAGAACAAGATGGGTCTTCAGAAACAAGAAAGATAAAAGGGTAATTGTGATTAGAAACAAAGCAAGGTTAGTTGCACGGGGTCATAGACAAGAAGAAGGTATTGATTATGAAGAAGTGTTTGCTCATGTGGCAAGAATTGAGGCAATAAGATTGTTTTTGGCCTATGCTTCTTTTATGGATTTTCTGGTTTATCAAATGGATGTAAAGAGTGCTTTCTTATATGGAACCATTAAGGAAGAAGTCGATGTTACTCAACCACCAGGATTTAAAGATCCTGACCATCCAGACAAAGTTTACTAGGTGGTCAAGGCACCTTATGGTTTTCATCAAGCACAAAGAGCATGGTATGAAACTTTGGCTAACTATTTGTTGAGTAATGGTTTAAAAGAGGCAAGATAGATCAGACATTATTTATCAAGAAGCAAAAAGGAGATATTTTGCTTGTCCAAGTATATGTTGATGTTATTATTTTTGGCTCAACAAACAAGGAGTTATGTACTAGTTTTGAAAAGCTAATGAAAGATAAGTTTCAGATGAGTTCTATGGGAGAACTAACTTTATTTCTAGGAATACAAGTATAATAGAAGGAAGATGGAATATTTATCAGTTAGGACAAATATGTAGCTGAAATTTTGAAGAAATTCAACTACTCTAATGTGAAGTCTGCTTCAACTCCTGTTGATTTGGAAAAACTTTTGATCAAGGATGGAGATGCTGATGATGTTGATGTACATCTCTATAGATCTATGATTGGGTCTTTGATGTATCTCACTGCATCTAGACCAGATATCATGTTAGCAGTATGTGCATATGCTAGATTTCAAGTTACTCCTAAGACATCACATCTCTTAGCAGTCAAGAGGATTTTTAGATATTTGAATGGAAAACCAACTTTAGGCCTTTGGTACTCTAGGGATTCTCCATTTGAACTGATTGCTTATACTGATAGTGACTATGCTAGAGCAACTCAAGATAGGAAGTCTACAACTAGAAGTTGTCAGTTTTTGGGAAACATGTTGATATCTTGGCAGTGTAAGAAGCAAACTGTGGTTGCCACTTCTACAACTAAAGCTGAATATGTGGTTGCTGCTAGTTGCTGTGGACAAGTACTCTGGATTCAAAATTAATTGCTGGATTATGGGTACAATTTCATGAACACTGTCATTAATATTGATAATAACAATACTATCTGCATTATTGAAAATCATGTTCAACATTCTAAAACTAAACATATAGAGATTAGGCATAATTTTATAAGAGATTGCAACACTAAAAAGTTAATACAAATGGTTAAAATTCATAATGATTTAAATGTTGCAGATCTTCTTACAAAAGGTTTTGATGCAGGCATATTTCAATACTTGGTCTCAAGTAGTGGAATGCTAAATCCTTAACTGTCTATATCTCTTTATGTTTTTGTAAAAGTTTTGTAAAGGATTAATACTGTTAGTTTTCTCAATTAATACTGCTAAGTATAATTAAAACTGTTAGTTATACTTAAGACTGTTTGTTTAAACTGTTAGTCATGGTTAATGCTGTCAAGAAGATAATGCTTTGGATTTTGTTTATTTGGCTATGAACTAACATCTGCAGGTAAAGCATGTTGAATACCTGATGTTGAATGCTTCACCTTTGAAGTAATGTTTGAGAAGAATGTTAATGATCTTGGTTCATAGTGTTTAACTTTTATTCATGGGTTATGCATAAATATGGATCCTCAGGAATTTCCACATGTCTATCTAGTCTTTTCTAGTGTGCTTGTGATGAATAGAGGCATGCTGTTGTATGATTATTAAAGACAGAGTTAATGTTGTTCGACTTCTATTAATACTGCTAGGCAGAAAATTACTACAGCCAAGCAAATGTTAATGCTATTGAGATGACATGGGCACCAAAGTTGCAACTGCTTGACCAAATTCTTAGCTCTTGAAGCATTGTTTGAGGGGAGGCTCCTCACTAATACAACCAAAAATCATAGATGAAAGGATGTGTTATATCATAAGTATGTTCAAAAGTATCAAAACACATCTTGGCATATCAAAAGAGGTCAGGACACCAAGATACCTTAGTTTAGTGGTCCCCCTGAGAAAGGTTGGTGATGAGGCTGTCCATAAGGAGTTGGGTGACAGTATGGAAAGGGCTGCCACTATTGCTTCTAGCTAAGAAGCAGAGCAGGACAGTGGTAACATCAAATAAGACCCAATCCATGGCAACACTTAATCGATCAACTCCTTAGGGAGTTGGTTCAGGTAGTGGTCCTAGGTGCCAAGATACCATATTAAGGGATGTGAATGCTCAAACTAGGTTTGAGATTACATCTAAACAGTCCAATGATCTACCTCTCTCAAGAGGTTACACACTTGGAAGTGGGGAGGACAGTATGAAACTTATTAGAATTGATGGAATTTTGTACACAACTGTCATATAAAAATAGAAAGAGTGTCTTGGTAAGCCAAAAGAAATGAGAGATTTAGTGAGCTTAAAATAGAAAGAGAAATGTGTGCATAAAAACATAAATGAGTGATTATGTGAGAAAAAAGAATTGAGAGATATTGTGAGCATAAAAATAGAAAGATAGTTTGTGTGAATCAAATTTGATGATGAAAGTTGCTTCTTGGAATGAAATTTAAATGATTATTGGTGTATTTTTTTTAATGCTGCTCAGTTTCAACTTAATGCTGCTAAGCTTAAGTTAATGCTGTTAGGCTTAAATTAGTGCTGCCCGTATTTGTTTCTGCTATTAAGCGTATGTTAATGCTGCCAGTTCAAGTTTCTGCTGTTGAGGGTGATTCTATAAATACTTTGATTAAGGGTTTCATTTACTTCTTTATTCGATTTCACTTATTCAAACACTCTCTAACCATAAACCCTAATTAAATTTTCATATTTGATCATCAAATTCATCATTATGTCAAGCCCTAAGTTCGCTGAAACGCACAATGTAGCCTTGTTCTTGGAAAAACCTGAAGAAAGTAATGGGTTTGCAGAGATAATTGATTTCCTGAAAGCAAGTTCTGTTCATTATGCTTTAACAGTCAATCCAGTTATCTACACATCTTGTATTGAACAATTTTGGTCAACTGGCAAGGTTCAGACGGTTAATGGAGTGCGACAGTTACAAGCCCTAATTGATAAGAAGAGGGTTATTGTTAGTGAGTCATGCATTAGGAGAGATCTTTACTTGGATGATGCAGAAGGTACTGATTGTCTTCTAACTGCTACTATCTTTGAAGAATTGGCACGTATGGGGTATGAAAAGCCTTATTAAAAGCTTACTTTTTATAAATCCTTTTTCTCTCCACAGTGGAAGTATTTCATTCATACTATTACTCAATGCTTAAGTGCTAAATCCACTGCATAGAATGAGTTTAGTAGTTCTATGGCTTCTTTGATCATATGTTTGGCAACAAATTAGAAGTTTAATCTGTCTAATTACATTTTTGATGCATTGATGAAACACTTAGATGGAGGAGTCAAATTCTTGATGTATCTACGTTTTCTTCAAGTTTTCATTAATCAACAACTGGGTAATATGTCAACTCACAAGAAGATTTTTGTTAATCCCTTTCACACAAAGAAAGTTTTTGACAATATGAAGAGAGCTGGAAAGGATTTCTCTGGGAGAATAACACCTTTATTTGATACTATGATGGTTTAAGCTACTGAAAAAGTGGGTGAGGATTCAGATCATCAAACTGATTCCAATCAAACACCCATTATTAATCAACCATCTTCATCTTCCTAACCCAAGAAGAAACAACCATCGAAGAAGGCTCAGAGACAAGAGGCAGAGCTTCCTCAAGATGAGGCAGAGCATGAGGAAAGTGTACCAACACCTTCTAATGATCCACAACCAAGTGGTGAGGATAGCATGCAACTAACAGATTTGATGGCTTTATGTACCAAATTGCAAACACAAGTTCTTGATTTACAAAAAGAAAAGGATACTCAAGCATAGGAGATTGCTGCTTTGAAAAAGAGGATCCAGAGGTTGGAAAAGAAGAAAATGTCAAGACCTACAGGTTTGAAGAGACTCAGGAAGGTTGGTATGACTAGGAGAGTTGAGTCCTCTGAAGATCAGAAGAGTTTGGGTGCTCCTAAAGATGCATCCAAACAGGGGAGGAGTATTGAAGATATTGATGCTGATGTTGATGTTTCTTTAGTTGATGAAACTCAAGAGAGACAGGATGATGACTTAATGTTTGATACTAGAGTTTTGGAGGATGATGAGATGCCTGTGGAAACTAAAGTTGATGGGAAAGAAGAACATAGTACTAAGCTTGATGATAGTACTGCTGGTGAAGGAGTTACTATTGCTAGTGTTGCAGGTAGTGATGTTCCTACAACAATTGAGGAAATCACTTTGGCTCAGACACTTATACAAATTAAAGCAGCTAAGCCTAAAGTTGTTACTACTGCTGTTACAACAACAACAACTACAAGACCCAAAGATAGAGGGGTGGTTGTACAGGAGCCAAGTGAGTTCAGAGTTCCACAAGAGACACAACCTTCAAGTTCTAAAGATAAAGGAAAAGGTATTATGATTGAGCCTGAAGTTCCTTTAAAAAGAAAAGATCAAATTGCTCTTGATGAACAAATTACAAGAGATATTCAAGCTAAGTTGGATGCTGAATTATTAGAAGAGCAAAAGCTAGCAAGAAAGCAAGAAGAAGAAGCTAACATAGCATTTATTGAGTCATGGGAAAATACACAAGCTTTGATGAAGGCTGATAGATTGCTGGATGACAGACTCCAATCAAAGGAAAGAGAGGAGTTGATAGATGAGGTCTAAACAACCTCAAGCATAAACAATCAAAGAACCTATCACGTGTTTTAGATTTCCACATCTTTCTTGTTCCTGAACACCCATTTAGTACTAATGGCTCTTTTGCCATGTGATAAATCAACCAAGGTCCAAACCTGTTGTAACTTGAACTACAGAAGCTCTTCTTGCATAGCTTCTATCCAACTTGGATCTTTCAATGCTTGGATTACCTTTTTGGGATCTTCTTGTGATAATAAACAAGCAAACAAACAAGTATGAAGGTCTTCATGAGTTTTCCCTTCATAAACAGCACTAATAAACCCTTGTTCATTTGTAGTCTTTGTCATTCTTCTTGTTTATACACTAGACTGTACATCACCAATCACATGATCAAGTGAATGATCTTTATGGATTCTTGTATTTGGGGTAGAAGGAACTGGATATGTGGTAGTAATGTTGCTTATATCCACTTCTGTTTCATCACCAAAGAAATCAGCATGTGTGGCTTCAAGTGGAGCAGTAGTAACTGTTAGACTAACAGTATTAATATTTAGACTACCAGTATTAACATTTGTACTGGCAGTATTAATACTTGGCCCAGCAGTATTAACATCTTGAGAACTATTTTTAGGTCTTTCTTGATCATCAATTCTATGTTCTTTATCTACTCCTTCATCATCCTTCTTTCCAGCATCACTAGATGGTTGTGGTTCATCATTACTAGCATTCTTTGAAGAAGAATCAAATAGTGAACCATCTTTCTATAGTGGCATCAAAATATAGTCTTGGCTAGATCCTGTCTCCTTGCTAGAATGACCTGGACCAATACTTTCTTCTATACCTACAAGATCATTAGAGTTTGTACCTGCAACAACTGGCACATAATTCATTAATTTTGTTAGAACATCAATATCAAATAGCCACTTTGGTCCATCACCTACAATAATAGGCTTATCCTCTAAGAACCTAATATGCAAGTTTTCTTTTGCTTTCCTAGTTCTAATGATGTATACCCTAAAAGCCTTACTATTCATTGAGTATCCAATAAAGAATCCTTCATCAGACTTTCCATCAAACTTGCCTAAATAATCTAAGGTATTAAGAATGGTAACATGTCACCCAAATGGTCTCATGAAGCTTAGAGCATGTGTTTTACCTCTAAACAGTTCATAAAGGGTCTTATTATGAGGCTTAACTACTAATACCCTATTCTGCACATAGCAAGCAATATTAACTGCTTCAACCCAAAATGTAGTAGGTAACTTAGAGTCAGCTAACATAGTTCTAGTATCCTCAATTAGTGTCCTATTTCTCCTTTCAGTAACACCATTTTGCTGAGGAGTTCTAGCTATACTAAATTCTTCTTAATGCCTTTCTCTTTACAAAACTCACTCATAACTCTATTTTTGAACTCTGTTCCATTGTCACATCTAATAATCTTTACTTTCTTATCAACTAGATTTTCTATCTAAGTTATAAATCTCTTAAGAAAGCCACCAGTCTCATCCTTAGATGCTAAAAAGAAAACCCAAGTAAATATGTTATAATCATCAGTGACAACAAGACAATATTTCTTATTCATTAAGCTGCTCAAAAAAGTTAGACCAAACAAGTCTATATGCAACATGAATAAAGGCTGAGTAATAGAGTTCTGAATCTTGGACTTACAAGAGGCTTTGTGTTGCTTTCCCTTAAGAGCAACCACAAGTTTGGTAATTTTCAAATTGTTTTATAGGTTAAAACCTCTTACAAGATTTTCTTTAACCAAGTTTATTCTATAATAGTTTTAATTTACATAACCTAGCCTCCTATGCCATAGTATTGATTCATCAAGTGTGGCATTTACAACAAGACAAGTTAAACTCTCTTTAGGGACAATATTCTTCATATCAACACTGTACATATTGCTCTGTCTATGAACTTTAAATAAAACCTGACTTTCATCAGCTAACTTAAAGTTAGGAGACAGAACAAAACGTCTAGTGTCAATAAAAAAAAACACTGTTCTTTTTGTCACACACCTGTGAAACAGTAAAAAGGTTAAACTGTAACTCCTTGACAAAGTACACATCCTCAAAATCAAGCTTACCAGTTTTAAGAGTTCCTTTACTAGTAATTTTCCCTCCTTTGGCTCCTCCTCTAAATGTAACATATCCTCCATCAAATTCCTTAAAGTCTGAGAGATAGGACATGTTCCCTGTCATGTGCCTTGAGCATCCACTGTCAATATAGCCTTGATCTTTTTTTTGTAGATGACCCTGCACATAAAAATAAGGAATTTAGTTTCCTTTAGGGACCTAAGTCATCACTGACTTGGATTTGCCTCGTACATCAACAAAATTATGTCTCTTCAAAGTAATTGATGCACTATTAAATTTGGTAAGTTTCCAAACCCAACATGCTAAGGCCTTAACAGCATTAACCTGATTTGTCCTCACAGCATTAACTACTACTGAATTTGGCCTAGCAGTATTAACTGCTTTTGGCCTAGCAATATAAAATTTTCCCTTAGTAGTATTAACTTTTTGGCTAAATTTTTTATTAGTTAATGATGTTCTTGTTTGATATGACCTCTTTATAGTTGATTGTGCTGATTTAGAAAAATGTAACATTGGTCTAGCACTATAAACTGTAGATTTGGGATGAGCAGTAGTAACAGGCCTAGCAGTAGTAAGTGGTTTTATGCCAGTTTTCATTAAAACTGCTCTTGGAACCATGTTCCTATAAGCACTAAGGTGAGCCTTTTTAGTAGAATAATTGTAATTCACCCTTGTATAAGTATTCCCAGATACCACCCTTTCCCTTTGATGGTGATTGCAGTCAGCCTGTACATGGTCAAAACCTCCACAGACAAAACAAGCTTTATTGTACATCACAAAGTCACTTCCTAGCTGTTGGGACTTCGGATTATTCTAGTTTCATTGATTTCCCCTAGGACTTTGTTATTTCAGCATACTTAACTAGTTTCCTAACTTTTTTCATGTTATTTAGGTCTAACAAATTCCATCTTAGCATTAGTAGGAAAAACAGTTTTCTTCTCTAACTTATCATCTAACACCAACTCCTCAACCAATGGGGCATCAGGAGATTCCCTAACTTCATTAGAAATATCTTCACTAACACTCTTACTAGTCTTAGGTCCATAGCCTTCAAACTCAGGCTGTTGGAACTCCTATAGACCAAAGTTAGACACTGGTATGTGCTTAATTACACATACTATTTTCCATTAAAACAGGACTTAAATGACCAAAAATACATTGTATTTGTATGTTTTCATTTATATTGTGTAGGAAATGGATATTCAACAAAAGGACGAAAAACAAAGCCAAAAACGACATAACCGAGCACGGAATGGAAGAACCTAAAAAAGTCAAAGTCAAAAGTCAAAGTCAAAGGCAACCCCGACAAAGTCAAAGGTCAAAGTTGGGGCTGCCCATTAAGTGTTAATGACAAGACTTATACACACCCTTAGTGTAACATTTCTCAATTTTAGGTCATTTTACGACTCTTATTTATTCGTCACTATTTATTTTGGTCTGATACGCATTCACTTTTAATTTAACATTTAAGTCAAATCGCATAGACTAGAAATAACCATTTAATGTAAATAGTCATCAAATAAATTAAGGTTTACATCAACTGAGTAGTAAATAATTATTGAAAGGGTAATTATTAACTTTGCGTATTTTATTTTTATTGGTCACGTAAGAGAGTTACGTTTCGCAATAGAATACGTTTAGACATACCCCGGAAATACCTAGACTTACCTAGACTCAAACCAATGCTCACTTTTGATCCCTAAATACAAAACTTATGAAATTTTATGTCAAGAAATCGCAAGGGCCGAAAATATTCGGCTAACCTTACATAAAACAAATTAACCCAATCAATCTTGTACTTATTATCCAATGGATACTAGGATTAAGTACCATTTAGCACATATAACTAAAGATTGTCAAATCTTTGTACTCCTTAAGCAATCCTAGGCGTCCAAGCATTTCGAGATTAGCATAATCACTTACACAATTCTTACAACATCTTACACTTAGTACTTTGAGAACCTTAACTAATCTAGAGTTAGTGGAAAGGAGTGAGTTAGTGAGAAGGTCTAACTTTTGTGTGTTCCCTTGCATATATACACGACCTCAGCCACAAGGTAAACCCACACAACTAAAGTTATTAAACTTAACCACTTAAACTAGCAAAGTCCTTCTTGCTATTTCTTGTTCATTAATTCACAGTAAGCAACAACAAGGACGGTTCATTGCAAATTCACAAACACATTTCCTGTTTCTTTAGTTGGTGTACGCATACACAAGGAAACCAAAGACACATAATTGTCTTTGTTTTCTTCCTCTTGGTTAAACAAACAAATTCATTCTTGCTTCCTGTTGATTCGCAAGCAGTGGCACCAAACACATTTCTTGGTTTGCTTAATTCGCAAACAGTAGCTACAACAAGGAGTTTTATTCTCTAGTAGTTCAAGTAAAAGGGTATAGCAAGCAAGGTGGGTTTATAAAGAAACGAGTTAAGATTTCGGTTTGGTTAAAGCTTTTGAAAGCTAAGGGTGTGTGCGGTTTGGTTATACTCATCCTACTCGCCACTCATCTCTCGCTAATCTTAGGACCATTGTAAGACCTTATCTTGGTCCACTCTTATATTTTGTGTTCGTTTCTATCTATATATAAACGAGATGGGTCACGTTTGGCTCATGTGTGCACGTCACGAGGACGTGAACATGCATGGGTTTCAACCATGCATGTCACATACTCATGGACTTGACCGACCTTGTATGCTCGACTTTTTATCCTCGATATACATTCGTGGCATAAGCCACAAGGACGAGGATGTGCATGGTCTACGACCATGTATGTCGCGAGCACGTATATGTACGTGTGTTCATTTATGACTTGTGTTAAGAAACTTTTGTGATTAGTTTTCGAAGTTAAAAACGTTTAACTTGGATAGACGCATGCATGTGTGCATGTTTTCGACATATAATTTGTTACATAAAACCATTTTCTCGTAAAAGGAAGTATACACTAGTCTCGTCTTTGGCGAAAGACGAAACGAAAATAAGCCATGAAAGGGGTATGACATGCCCACTGTTGGCGTGAAGATTATGATAAATCAAGATAAAAGTTGCTTTAGTTACTAAGAGTCATAGTAACATGATTAAAAATTTTAATTAGCACTAGTTGCATTCTAAGAAGTGTTTTGAGCTAAGTGGGCTCGTGGCCCATTTACGAGGCCCACTAAGCGGCCCAACAGCCCACCATGGGGGTGTGGCTTATTTATAAGCTCAATAAGCTTATGCGACTTATTAAAAGTGAACTTGAACTTATGGAAACTAGTATAAATGAATCGGACCTTATTTGGACTAGTTAGCCCATTTCGGATAACACATAAGGCCGAATAGGCCCATTAAGGATCACAGCTTATTTATAAGCTCTAAAATAGCTTATGTAATAATTTTGGACTTAATGAAACTTAGTTATGATAATGGACCCAAATTGGAAAGTCTTGAACTTTTAAAACGGTTAACGGGCTTTAAATGGACTTTAAGGCCCAATAAGCCCAAATAAGCTCATCCGAGCTTATTTGTAAGCTTAAACAGTTTATATGGCTTATTGGAATTAAAGAAAGTCTATTGCCACTTGTTAGGACTTAAACGGGCTTAAAATGTGATTTTTACAAGTTTAAGGACTAAAAGTGTCAAAGTGCAAACTAGAAGGTGTAAACTGTAAATATTGATTTTACAAGTCCATGGACTGTTTTTGACATATTTCAAACTTAAGGGACTGTTTTGAATTAACTTGGACTAAAAGTGTAACTTTTGTAAAGTTAAGGGACTAAAAGTGACAACTTGGGAAGTTAGGGGTTAAAAGTGTAATTTAACCAAACTTCAGTAAAGGGACTAAAGTTGCCAAACTGAGAACTTCAAGGTATGTTATGAAACTTAAATGATTTTATAAATACTTAAAGTATCGGACTGGACTTAATATAATAAAAGTATTATTATATTTAAAGTCAAGGTTTATCGGTGTATAAACTTTCGGGTTAATAAATGTCCATTTATTAACGAAACCTATCTTTAGTCGTATACCTTCCCGAGAGCAAACGAGTAAATTAACTATTCTGTTAATGGGATTATTACCACACAAGTGATAACAATATATATAATGAGTTAAATAAACTAGCATTGTCATGTAGTTTATTTATGTGTCATACTCTAAAGTGATAGACTAAGACGTGCCGTATTTACTTAGGTATTTGACGACGTACTATTTTCTATACCTGAGTGTATTTGCAACTGCGAGGAACTATCTGCTGAGGTGAGTTTCATAACCTCGCTCTTCAATCTTTTGAATGTTTTATAAACCCGCGAGGGGGATACATGCTTGTCTACAAATCCTTTTACTTACTCGGTTATCTTATAACAATGTGATTGTTTTTAAAGGATAATGTGAGTTTATAGCCCCTATTTTACTTGTTTTACATTGCTTTACAAATCTCGGAGGAGAATACATGCTCATTACAACTTGTTTACATACTTGTTTACATGCTCATACTTATACTCATTTATAAACTTGGTTACTTTGTTTATATAACACTCCTTCTACTTAGGAATTTAAGTATTTAAAGTTGTTTATGAATACAATGGTTACTTCTTCATTGGACACAAGTATTTTTGGTTATCATTTCCTGTTGTTCGTCAAATAGTATATATATATAAAATAACTCAAATGCAAGTCTCAACCAAATGCCCTTAACCAAGGCAAAAGGTCAAAATCTACAC
>BQNB010103955.1:0-17202 GCA_026074375.1 Tanacetum coccineum
TATAGGGGTGTTCGACCGGTTTTAAGGAAAAGAAAAAAAAGAAAACAAAGTTTGAATATAATTAGGATTCTATTAGTATAAATACAAATTTAATAAAACCCTAAATCACTTTTCTTCCCCTCTCTTCCTTGTGATCGGCCGAACCTTCAAGAGAAGAAAAAAAAAGTTTTTTTTTAATCAAGAACAAGTGGGTGATTTAGTGTTCAAGAATCAAGGTTTAAGTATGTTCGTTAACCCTAGTTGATTAGTTTTTTTTAAATCATGTAACAATTAATATGGTGGATCATTAGGGTTTTAAAACCTTCTGTAATTAAGGATGTATTAATCATGTTAGAGCGATTAGGGTTTAATTAGGATCATATTGGTGTAAATGGTTAGGGTTAGATCGCGTTAATTTATGATTTAGAGATGAGCAGAATTTAGGGCTGTGTTCAACTGAAGATATCTTGATGATAGAAACGTATTTTGATATGATTCAAAAGCCTAAATTGAATTTCAAAGAGTCTATTTTTTAAAAAGTCTGGTCTCGAATGATTTTGAGTTATGGAAGTTGGTCAAACGTAGGTTACAAGAAAAGTTATCAAAACAGTAAATACGGGTCAGAATTAGGTCATGTTTAGGAGGGTAAAACCCTAACTTAAAAGTGGAATTATGGTTAGAAAATCTACAATGGTTAATTTCTATATGTATATAAAGAAACCCTAGAAGGATAGCTTCTGATTTTGTGCCTAGGTATGGTAATTAGGGCCGTACATTTTAGTGTGTAATCAGATCCGGATTGAGACAGTTTTGAAGTTGGATTTTATTTGGGATAGTTACACATGTAATGGGAGCTTGGAAATCACAAGGTAGTTAGTAAACTCATCAATAAACTTATATGATTTTTGTTATAATTTATGAAGGTCAGCAAGTAAGGTTTTTAAGAGAGTAAAAATACATTAAAATTCTGCATTTTTGAATCAATTGTAGTTATCTAGTGTAATGGGTTAATGAGATGGTTAAGGTTGGGCATGGTGTCGGGGTGACCCATGATGGTTAATCAAACCCTTAGACATCCATCATATGTGTGTTACATGTACTAGAGCTTTTAGCTTGGTCGCATGTAACCGTGTTTATTTATTTGTATAGTTGCGTGATAGGAATTGGAAGCTACATTTTGGGCATTCAGGTGAGTTACATAGTCCCACTTTTTATTGTTTTAAACTTGGGATGGAAATGATGCAAGTGTTGAAATATATTTTAAATTGTTGTGATTATGTGTTAGTGTAAATGCATGGACTATTATGTGACCGATATGCGTTATGTGCTACATGTTATGTGATATGATATTGAGGTATTGTTGCCTAGTCAGGAGGGTTACTTGCGGGTATCCATGGCCTGAGCTAGAGGGAAAAAGATTTGGTATGATTCCAAGAGCGATTAAGTTCGTCTGCTTGGTGTTTGAATGATTGATTGGATTGATTTGCATGTTAGCTTGTATGTTAGTTAGCATAATTGTCATGCGAAAGTATTGTTTTATAATCACAGTAATTCGGTTAATGATTTTGGAAATGGATTGAATATGTGTGTCTGAAAACCTATGTTTCTCATCAACCATTGTGTTAATGTATAAGCATCATTTTCAGGTATTCAGCAGGATGAGATTAAAGTTAGGAAAAGTGGCTAGATGGACCGTAGGCAGCTGGTGAAGTTTAGTTATCTAGATTTCGTTATTTGTTTTGGATGATGAATGTTAATTGTTTGCTTTGTTAGGATGTATGAATGTTTGCATGTCATGACGTTGGCATGAACTGCCTTTATTTCAATGTCAGACGCCTTTTGGATTTTGTTGATGTGTTTGGGTATTTTCATGACACTGCGTGTCTATACCTTGTATTTTATGCATGTTTTAGTTTCTCTATATAGACGCCAATGTGTTGTGATGATTCCCTTTCTCGTCGCGCCTCGCGTTTCCGCCTTGGCGGGGTGTGACAGATTGGTATCAGAGCCTTTGGTTATAGAGAAGTAGGTGGTTAAGCCTAGACTATAACCTAGGGGTCCTTCATGTAGATGCATTTAGGGCTTAAGTGTTTAATGCTATAACTGCTATGCTTCCCTTCTATTTTTGCATAGCTTATATATCTCGTATTTTGCTAAGTTGTCATTTTAGTTATTTTGCCTACCATTAACTGATATGATATATATTACTTTCTTAAGTATTTTAGCTATGTTTTTCCCCTACCCGTAAGAAGTCTCGTTGGGGAACCGTTTTCCCAACTGGACTTAAGCGTTATAAGGATCCATAAGAGGAGCCTCTTGTGGAACCGAAGGAGATAGGATAGTTGATCGTTTGTCGGATGCGCGTAGTAAGGCTGGAACCGCGGAGTCGGGTGATTCTTGCGGAGGCAAAGTCAAACCCAAGCGAGGCCCAACATAAGTTTATCCCGTCCTTTACCTCGTCCTGTTGTTATTGATTATTTCTTTTGGGTATTGCGTATTTTAGGAATTGTTGTGAGACTTACGTTCCTTTTTGTCATTTCGATTTTATTTTGATATAAGTAAGTAGTTATTTGATGGAGCATCCTTTATGTGTTAAGTTGTAGTGGTTTAAGATGTGCAATGTGGTATATGTGCTTATATGTGAATTATGATTGAAATGGGTAGTCTTGGAAGTAAGTACACGTGTGAAAGGAGGCACTTATAATTATGGTGACCAACATAATTATAAAGGCATCACACACGTAGACTTGTGACCATGATTGCATTTATTTGTGTTTGGTTGTAAGGTGGTAGTGTAATATATTTTTTTTATATGTGTATTCATGTTAAGGATGGTGGTATAGGTAGGGAATTATTCTCTTACCCTAATTGGAGAATATGTTAAATTAAGTTGTATAGATAGTAAGTTTCTCTTCTATCTAATATTTGCAGATACCTAGTATTACTATTATAGAGGTTGCTCGTTTGATCGATTGTTTGTTCGGATATGCTCTTTCGGATATAGGCGCGTTTCGTTAGTTCTTTCGTTGCATTGATTACTCATATGAGTATCAAAGGTTTCTTTATATGTTTTCTCCTACACTTTAGGGATTTATCTCTGTAATCTCTTACCTGTAAGTTTTATTTTTCAATTAAACTTTTCCTTTTCGTGTCTACTTTCTCTTGATCTTATCTTTATAATAAATCCATCATTGTGAAAATTATTGGAACCTATCAATTGGTATCAGAGCCTCGTGGCTCTCGATCTAGGATCTATAAGGTTTTGAAGAAACCCTAAAAACCCTAATTTTTAAGAAATCGATTTGTGTTAAAAGTTTTCAAGGGTTTTGAAGATTAATTGATATAACAATGTTTATGATTGTCCTCTCTACCTGTTATGGGTATGCAATATGATTGTAAATCATTGTTACTATTAAAGAGGTTTCTTTGTATCGAATTCGGACTTCTATGATTTTTGGTAATATTCTTTTTCGATTGATCGAATTCGGTAATAAAGGCGTATTCATGGAAAGTTTCCACACAACCCGCTGTTCTGGAATCGTCTTGATTTTTCAGAAGAGATCTAGGGCGTACATGGTTTTATGATTGATGACAGCGTGTTTGGGTAAACTCTAACGTCTAGGGTTTCATTGGAATTGTAGATAATTGTGAATACGGTGGTCATGTCTGATCAATGGAAAAGATTTAAGGTTTGTTGAATTATAACTTGAATCTTTCCTATGATATGTTTGGATCTGTTAGTTGATTGTTCAATCGTTGTTCATACATTCAAGATCATACATCTCCAATTCGTTTTTGATTGCGTGGTGTATGCCTGTGACAACAGCAGCAACAAAGGTTTTGGTGAAAAAGAGATACTTAAAACCCTAATTCATCAACATTAAAAGAAGGGTTTCTGACATGGATTCTTTGCATAACTGATGGTATATATGATTCCTTCTGTTAAGCTATTGATTTTGTTGAACGTGAAAGCTTAATATGTTTGGTGAACATAAGCTGATTCATGAATGGGCATGATATGGATATTATGTTTGTGTTTATGAGAGAGATGGAAAAAGATACACGTATATGGTATGTATACTATATCCAAAACGTGGGCTTTAAGGTTAATATTACTTTCTTATTTTAATGATACCAATGCAAGAATAATGTTGATAGGATGTTAAAGCTGCATGCATAATAAATGTTCTATTAAATGCTGTTTGGACTTCAAAGATAATACATCGAAGCAACTGTTGTTTCATAACTGGTCGAGTAAATCAAAAGTATTGAGAAAATACTGTTCGTGTTCAAGCAAAGATTTATGCTGTTATATGCATGGTACTGTTTCGAATAGTGAACAGCAGGTGATAAGAAGTATGCGTGTAGGGTATGATGTAAACAATATACAATTAGTTTGAAGACGAAGTGTGTTCCATGTTATTTGACAGATTATTAATGCTATGCGGTTTCGAGTTTATTAGTAAATATTGTTCGTCGCTGTCAGTGATGGTTTGTACTGCTCATTAATACACTTAGTACCAGCTGTTTTTCTGAACTTAAGTACCAAATCCCCACCAGCTCGCCCAAGGTTGAAATTAATGCCTGAATAGCAACAAAACCTAGCGACAATTCAAACAACAGATTGAAGAGTCGCTAACAGAAAGGGAGGAAGGAGTCATATGTTTAGTGACAGTTTTAGCGGTCAGCTTTAGTGACAAAATTTGTCGCTAAGAGCATATAGTGATAACTTAATGACAGTTTAAGACAAAAAAAGCGTCCCGCTAAGTTCTGGTTAGATTAATACCGCTAGTGTTTGCTCAGTTGTACCATTGGTTTTGTCTGATAAAAGAGTTTTGTACTGGTAGCATTTACCGATATCGGATATACTAGTTTTTGGATGGATTTGGATCTCGATGGAACTGTTACTATCACATGGATCATTTGTTATTATTGAAATTTTATGGGCTCGTTTTTGAGATTATTTGAAGATGTGATTACGAAGACGATTGATTATTGCTTATTTTATGTTGTAGTTGGATTTCACAGATGCGTGTTCTTATTATACCTTTTAGCAGGAGGTAACTTGTTCGTGCTTACAATGGTGTGACGAAGACTTGTCAAAATCTAGCAAAAGTGTGTGATTTTTTCTTATAGGTGCTTAATGCCACATTTGCTATCACATTGTCAAGTGTCTAAAGAAGATGAGGATTTTGTCAAGATGTTGCGTCTACTTTATTTTTTCACAATTTATTTATAAGTTCAAAATCACGTGGATATTCAGAGACCATAAGACTACAGTTCGGGAGATTCAACTCTTTCATCAAATTCGTTATACACGGTTTTTCTTTTCTTGCTTCAGTGATCACTACTAAGAGCTACAAATTCAAGATTCAAGAGATGGTAAACAAATGGGGTATCAAGGAACTTAATTGTTTAAAATGTTTAACCATCTACATGCACACTCGAGGGAAGTGTTACAAGTTGCAATAACTTCAGAAGACCCTATTGGATGAGACAAAAAGGTGGAAGAAGATAAATAAATATATATACAGTTTATTGATATGCAGCTATTAATATGTGGGTGACAATATACAAAGAAGCTTGGAAAGATTGTTTCACTCAGGGAATATTACGATCTCAACTTCTCTATTTAAGGGGAAGTTCGTACACGACTTTGTTTGTTTTGTCATCATCAAATAGGGGAAGATTGTTGGGATTCTTGATTTGATGAGACAAAATGAATAAAAGAATGAAACAAAAGGATCAAAGTCGTCATTATAAAAACTCTACAAGCAGTGGAAAATATGATAGATTTAGTCAAAATATTCTACAAGGATAATGATTAGGAAACATAATAATGTGGTTTTAATGTAATATAAATAGTTTCCTCCTTAATCTATTGATTTACAAACAGTAACAGGACTCAGACAAAACTCATGGCTTCCTGAACACATCAATGCAGGATCCGAGGTTAACCAGTTACAGTCAGAGAACGAAAGGGTTATGACTTGGTACCAACTCTAACAACACCTAGTGTTCTAACCAATAGAGAAACATTATCCAAACTGTTCCACCTTTGTATAGAAGATGAGAATTTCCACTGAAAGTTCAAACCATATTGTTTATTTTCTCCTCCTCGTGCACCAAGATGCACCTGATTCCCTATCTATGGACAAGAGTCACAGAAGATGCTCCCACATTCGATCAACTACCATCACTTCACCATTACCATCATCTCCTCTCAGACACCATTTTACAATCTTTGAGAGATACCAACACTACTACACAGGCAGTGATTCATTATCGGAAAATTTCTGTTACTTTTATAATTTGATTCTAAGCATCATCTTCCCGGGCACAGGTCAATGTAACACTACTCACCTAAACAACCCACCTTTAGATACATGGCGTAAAAGTGGACTAAGGATCATACCGTTAAGAATTGATTAGAATAAAAATCTACCGGTAACCATAATACGACAACTTGAAACTGATGCCATGTGGTGTTCTTAATGATTTCTAGATAATGTCGAACCAAAGAACGTCAAAGAAAGTGTACAGTATCCTTGCTGATCGATGCCAAACAGAAGAAATTCATGATTTCGAACGTCTTGCCTGAAGGAACTTGTACCTGCTCCATTGCATTACTTTAGTCATTGGACTCAAATGGTTCTACAAGATCAAGTGAAGAATATGGAATGTATTGAAGAACAAAGCTCGTTTATGGCAAAAGGTTATCGTCAAAGGCAGGAATTGATTTTTGAGAATCCTTTGCAGTAACCGATTGCTAAAAAGAAACACCCTTTGGGGGAAAAAAAAAAAAGCGTTTATTCCAGACACCGCTTTTATTTTTATTATTTAGCCCCCCCCCCAAATTAAAAAATTTTTTTTTATATATTTCCCTAAAAAATGCCCCCAATTCAAGTCCCCCCCCCCCCCATTAAAGGAAAAAATAATTGATAAAAATGGATTATAAATAACAATATTATATTATTATATTTCAGATGGATTGTGAAAACAAAGCCTTTTCTAATGGTGAGCTGAATAAAGTTGTCTTAAGATTTCACCCTACACCCCCCCACCACCTACCCCAAAATTCCCCCCACATCCCAAAACCTTTGAAAAAAGGGGGAAAATTTTTTGTATTATTTTTTACCCCCCCCTGGATCCCCCACCATCCCCCCTCCCAAATATGATTAAAACAAGAAAAAAAAAAACCTGGGAAAGAAAAGCCCACCCCTATCCCTTTTTTTATAAAATAATGGGTTTTTTATAACAAAGACAACCCCCTAGGCCCCCCTCCCCCACCCCCCCCCCCCCCCCCCCCCCCACGATCACAAATCCCCCCCCACGTGGCCCTTTATTTTGGGGTTTTTACGATAAAGTTATCTAAGTTCTTCATGTTGTTTTACCTACTATAGGATTCTCTAAAGGCGTTGTCGATCCTACGCTCTTCACAAGAAAAATAGGCAAACATATCTTACTAGTTCAAATCTATGTATAGGGATATATTTTTTGCCTCCACTTAATCCTAAGTCTTTTGTGAAATTTTTGCAAACAAATAGTTCTACTACTTTAGATTTCAATGATGGGACAAATGTCTTTCTTTTTAGGATTACAAATTTCTCAAAATCCCAGAGGCATCATCATTAATCAAAGTAAATATGCTCTTGAAATTTTAAAGAAATATGGACTTAACTCTACGAATCATTGATACCTCCCATGTGGAGAAGAATTGAACAATATGAAGAATGAGACAATGGGGGGAAGGAAATTAGTTTATCCTATACAAAACCGTTTTCCGTAGAATGTTTGCTCCCTAATGTATTATCAGCTAGTAGACCTACATTGTTTTTTGCTGTGAGCCTAGTGGCCCCGGTACCTAAAAGGCAAAGCCTACCGAAAAAACCTTACATGCTATTAAGCAAACTTTTGATATCTTAAAAGGAACCAATCACATTGGGGGGGGGGGGGGGGGGGGTGGATTGGTTTGTGGTATCCGAAGGACTCCGTTTTTGCACCGTAAGAGCATTTGCAGTATGCAGATTATGCAGGTTGCAAAGACAGCCAGAACCTAGTACGTCGGATCCGCATCATCTCATAGAGATAAAGCTTATTAATTTGGTCTTCAAAGAAAACAAAAGAGTACAGTAATTCAACAACAAGGCCGAATATATAGCCTTCGGTCTGAGTGTGCCCAAATCCCTTTTGGATGCATTCACAGCCCTTTCTGACTACTGGCTTTAAAATTTTAACAAGATTCTCGTATTGGTGAATAACCAAAAGTGCTATTCGCCGCTATGTTAGGAATAATTGCAACACACAAGAGTCCAAGCACAATAGATACTCCGCACCACTTCATCAAGAGCAGTGGAAAACATTGTTGTAGAGGTGTAAACATTTGTAGAGACGAAATATTAGCTGGCAGACATATTCACGGAAAGCATTACAAAGGAACCTTCGAATTGCTTACTTCTACTGATTGTTATGAAACAAAAGTCTCCAGAAAACTCTAAGAACTACAAGAGTCTAACCAATTGCTACAAAGGTATCTCAACTGTGTATACTTTGCATGTATCTACTGAAAAAAAAATTTAGTTAGAAATTTAGGGGGTATGACTACGACTCAAACAATGACTACAAGCTCTTAATACTCAGAAAACCAGGTCAATGTTTGAGGGGAGATATTTGTGCGATTAAAAAAGTGCTTATATTAATTTTAAGTCCATTATTGATCAAAACCATACAAAAGTTGCATACTTTTGATCGGGGGAGAAAATGTGACTTAAAAATTATTGATAACGGTTTTTTATTGATCCATGGGTTGTACATAAATATGGATCCTCATGAATTCTCACATGTCTATCTAGTGCCGGTACTAGTGTGCTTGAGATGAATAAGCATTTGATTTATAAATATTGGAAGCAAATGGCTTGAACCTTGCATGTGGCAAAACAACTTCGCGCGGTATCGATGCACATGTGTAGGGGGAGCAAAAAGTCTAATATAATCTAAAATGTTAAGATACCAAAACTTTTGTGTTACACACAAGTATCTTGATAAACTAAAAAGAATTTTGCTTCATGATTGTGGCTTCATATATGTGATCGAATGGTGGAAACTGCTTAGGGATGTAACATCTTATATTCCGCAAGGTTATTATTTTTTCTAAAATCTGATAGTACTGATAAGTTGTTAATATGTTTAAACAATTTTCAGCAGGTTAAGCTTTTCAGTTTCTATCACTTTTTCTAACTCAAAGCATTTTTCACATCAAATGATTTTAAGGCAACATTACAAAGTTAATAGCTAAATTTTGCCGAGTTTGGTAGTCCTTCTGAAAACTTCATTGTGTTCAAACGATTTCCCTCACACTTCGACTGTTTTTTCAAATATATTTTTATGCATAGACTTCTACGGTACTTAATTTAATTAAGAGGTCCGAACCCTATGGTTTTCTATGACCAACGAAGCATCCGACATAGGTTATGCTGAACACGAATTATACGGTATAGTCAGCAGAAAGTAACTATTCTGACTCACTCTTTACCATTCTAGTAGTAGCAATGCTATTAGTGTGTTAGTCTACGGACATCTGGTTTAGAGAACAACAAGCATACAGGAATCTGATACTTAGGTATTGGAGGACTTAAAGGCTTTGAGCTGGAAAACCTGTCAAGGAGATTCTTATAATGAATCTACCTGATCACGAGGTGCAGTACTTATACTGTAATCATCGATCCTCACGGAATCAGAGGTTATTGCAACCGACCAGATTGAGTATCGTCTTTAATACTCTTTCCCTTCAAAATATCAAAACCTTAGATGTGTTCAAAAAATGTTTTCTAGAACACATTAAGTGGATTTTTTTCAAATAAATATTTTTTGTTGGTGACTAATTTTGGTACAAAGACAGATGACTCAAGGAATCGATGAACACCACATGCTCATACTCAAATACGTAAAGTCTCAAGATATCAAGAAAGCTTTATACATAAAGCTTCTGCAACTCTGAAATCAATATCATCTTCAACAAAGTTAATGATATGAAGTATTGAAGAAGAAAGAAAATACAAGCTTTCAAGATAACAACAAGTATGAGTATGTCGGTTCACAGTTCAGGAAATGGCGAAATTAATCAAGCAAAGATCACATGAAGTTCAAGAATTCAAAAATTCAGAGTCGAGCTATCTATTCAAGAAGAAACAAGATCTGAAGTTGAAGTCAAAGTAAGTTAGTTACAAACAAGCACAGAAAGTCAAGGAAAAATTACAAAGAACTAAGAGCCGAAGACATCAACATGGAATGCTATAACTCAACTTTTCGAATAAAGAATGACCTCAATTTGGGGGAGATTGTTAGAAACAAATAAATCTCGGTCACTTAGAGTTATTTAGTATTTTCTAGCTCCTAGTTAATAATTAATTAATGTAAACAGGCCAACTAAGAAAAAGCCCAAAAGCCCACATCTCCCTTCCCTCTTTGTTTAACCTAATTAGAGGCTATAAATACCCCCTCCCCTCTCTTGTACAAGAAGTCCCACACCATACATAAACATAGACAATATGTTTCTCCTCCCACTTAGGGATATATCGTCGTGTAATCTCTTACTTGTAAGTTTTATTTTTCAATTAAACTTTTCCTTTCCA
This sequence comes from Tanacetum coccineum, assembly GCA_026074375.1. NCBI lineage: Eukaryota > Viridiplantae > Streptophyta > Magnoliopsida > Asterales > Asteraceae > Tanacetum > Tanacetum coccineum. The sequence continues at coordinate 10,611 of BQNB010103955.1, forward strand.
TGTCTACTTTCTCTTGATCTTATCTTTATAATAAATCCATCATTGTAAAAATGATTAGAACCTATCAGTATTTATGATAAAGATGGTGGTATAGGTAGAGAATTTTTCTATCATCCTAATTGGAGGATTGATGATTGATTTGTAGTAGTAAAGGTTTCTCTTCTATCTAGTATTTGTGGATACCTATTATTATTATTATTATTATGTGGTTTGCTCGTTGCTCGATTGTTTGTTCGGATCTGCTCTTTTGGATATAGGCGCGTTTCATTAGTTCTTTCGTTGCATTGATTTCTCGTATGAGTATCAAACATTTTTAGCACTAATTGTTCCTAACATATTATGTAGACTTAACTTCCCTATTTATATGTAATATCCCTTGGTTTCGTAACCCGTGGCGATGTGTTAGTATCGTGCATTATAGGTTTGCTTGTTGATCGTTATTTTTATGGATAAGACCGTACGTTTTGTTTGGTAGTAACGTCTTGCATGAGTATTTCTTGTACGAAGTTAGTTTGATTTTATTTGAGTATATGCATCTTGTATTTTTCATTCGTTATCAAACAATAGAATTATTTTAGGGTCTGTACGGTGTTTTTTATTTTTTACGACCCCTTTTGGTATATATGGTGTCCTTTGTTTGAGTAACATAATTTTATAATTGATGTCTAATTATAAAAGCCGTTTGAAGTATTGTGTTAGTGATATGGGAAAAACTGTGTTTTAAAATGATATTTGGTAAATAGAATAAAGTTGTTAAATGATCAAAACAAATAGGATATGAAAATTTGTTGAGTGTTTTAAATAAAATTTATTTTATTATAAAAGCAAGTTTAAAAAGTGGGTTCATAGTGGAAAGGAATGATACAAACCATAAGATAACCACTCTAGATTTTTTTATGACAACCAGAAATGAATTTTTCAAATATAACAGTTTAAGACAATTTTCATAATATTTAAAATGATTCATACTTTAAAGTTCTTTTCTTAATTTAAATTGATTTTTAAAAAACAATATTTAATTTGTCTTTCGAGTAAATCGATAATTAAATAATGAATTTCCGTCTTGTCGTATTGATTTTGTAATGTGTTCTTTTATCAGTGGTACACCTGTTGATTTTTCTTTCGTTGCACTTTCACTCGGTGCATATACGATAATCCTTCTTTCAAAGGATTCATATGTCATATTGGATACTACGCTAATTGCGTATGTGGAATCATCCTATATGCATTCTAAACCTTTGACTTCGATATACGTTTGTTATCCTATTCGATTGTTCGTGGAAACCCTTAGTTCTTTGATACCTTGTGAGTCGTGGAAGCTTTGATGTGATTGTGGAAGACTGGTTACTAGAAGAAGTTTGTGATAGATTATGTCATGAGAAAGATGGATAGGATACCTTGGAAGGTGATGAATACTATGGGTTCATGATGAACGTACTCAAGGAGTCGTGAAAACCTTAATGAACACAAAGGTAATGAACTAAAAATTAGAGCTGATATTTTCCGTTGTATAACGAGATTTTATGATGTGTTTCCAGAAGATTTGTCAATGACCACCACGACGACAAGTTGAGTTCCGCATAGATTTGGTTCATGGAGCGACGCCAGTCGCGAAGTCTCCATATCATCTAGCACCCTTAGAAATGCAAGAATTGTCTGAACAACTTCGAGAGTTGCAAGACAAGGGTTTCATACGACCTTGTCATTCACCGTGGGGAGCACCTGTGTTGTTCGTGAAGAAGAAGGATGGATCATTTCGTATATGTATCAACTACTAGGGAGCTGAACAAATTAACTGTTAAAAACCGTTATTCACTCCCTAGGATTGATGACTTGTTTGATCAGTTACGAGGAGCGTGTCCCCTTATCTTAAAGATAGATTTTCGGATCAGGTATCATCAACTACAAGTGCATGAAGATGCCATTCCAAAACCTCATCAAATGAGAGTACATACATTTTGAGTCTACGGTTTATGCCTTTTTGGTTTAACCAATGCACTAGCAGATTTTCCATGTACTAAATGACCCGGGTTGCAAACCGACTTAGGTAGGTTTGTCATCATATCATTGATGACCTATTGGCCTACTCACAGACGAAGAAGAACATGAAGTTCATTTGAAGTTAGTGTTGGAGTCACTGAGGAAGGAGAAGTTGTATGCTAAGTTTTCTAAGTGTGAGTTTTGGTTGGAAGAAGTGCATTTTCTTGGTCGTGGTGTTTGCTCTAAAAACTTGGAGACATTATTTGTATGGTACGAAAAGTGTCATTTACACGGATCATAAAAGTCTCCAACACATATTTGATCAGAAGGAGTTGAATATGCGCCAAAGGAGGTGGATCGAATTATTTAGTGATTATGAATGTGAAATTCGCTATCATCCGGGTAGTAGGAAGGAACGGGTGAAACCTAAACGTGTACAGGCAATGTCTATGACTATTCAATCTGGAGTAAAAGGAATGATACTGGTAGCTCAGGGTGAGGCGTTCAATCAGGATAACGTACTTGTTAAAATATTACATGATTTAGATCATCAGATGGAAAAGAAAGGAGATGGAAGTTTGTACTTCATGGATCGAATATGGGTTCCGTTAGTAGGAGGTGTGAGAACAGTAATTATGGATGAGGCTTATAAGTCCAGGTATTCTGTACATCTTGGAGCGGATAAGATGTACTATGACCTTCAAGATATGTACTGGTGGCCGGGAATGAAGAGGGATATTGCTACCTATGTTTACGAATGCTTAACTTATGCAAAGGTAAAGGCTGAGCATCAAAGGCCTTCGGGCTTATTACAACAACCAAAGATACCTGAGTTGAAGTGGGAAAGCATCACCATGGACTTCATCACAAAGTTACCTAGAATAAGGAATGGGCACGATGCGATATGGGTTGTAGTTGATAGATTGACCAAATCAGCACATTTTCTGGCAATACGTAAAGATTATAGTACGGAGAAATTGGTGAGGTTGTACACCAATGAAATTGCCGCGCGTCATGGAGTGCCTGTGTCGGTTATTTCAGATCGTGATGCGCAGTTTAGATCACGTCTCTGGCAAACCTTTCAGAAAGCCTTAGGAACGCGATTCGATATGAGCACGGCTTATCACCCTCAGACAGATGGACAGAGTGAGCGTACAATTCAGACGTTGGAGGATATGTTAAGGGCGTGTGTGATAGACTTTGGTGGTAGTTGGGATGTCCACCTACCGTTAGCTTAATTCTCTTATAACAACAGTTATCACACTAGCATTCGGTGTGCTCCGTTCGAAGCACTATATGGAATAAAATGTAGGTCACCCGTGTTATAGGCTGAAATTGGGGAAGGTAGTTTGATTGGACCCGAATTAGTGCAGGAAATGACTGATAAAGTAGTGGTTATAAAATAGAAGCTCAAAGCGGCGAGAGATCGTCAAAATAGCTATGCTGACAACAAGCGCAAACCGTTGGAATTTGAGGTTGGAGATCGTTTGATGCTAAAGGTGTCGCCTTGGAAGGGCGTGGTTCATTTTAGGAAGAAGGGTAAGTTAGCCTCGGGTATGTAGGGCCATTTGAGATTCTTGAAAGGATCGGTCCTGTAGCATAACGGTTAAGATTGTCCGAGTAATTGAGTGGTGTACATGACACATTTCACGTGTCAAACCTAAAGAAATGTTTGGCGGATGCTAGCGTGCATGTGTTATTAGATGAGATTAAGGTTGACAAAACTCTTTGTTTTATTGAAGAACCTGTAGAGATTATGGACCGTGAAATTAAGAGTTTAAAAAGTAGTAAAATATCACTTGTGAAGGTTCGTTAAAATTCAAGGTGTGGTCCCAAGTTTACTTGGGAGCGCAAAGATTATATGAAGTCTAAGTATCCTCAGTTGTTTGTTGATCGTGCTGATGAATTGGCTAGTTAAATCTCAGGACGAGATTTCCTAAAGGAGGGGATACTGTGACAACCGTGATTTGAGCAAGTTAGTTTATACCTTTAGAGATGGCTAAGTGTCCATTTTGTATGTTTCTTGCGTGCTATGAGTTTATTATGTAGGTTGAAGTGGTTTACGTATGTGCATGATGTCATTTTAGAGGTAAATGATTATTATTTTGTGTGCATATGAGTTTGGTGTTATGTATTCTATTTGTTCACATGTGGTGATAATAGAAATGAAAGACGTGTTGCATGTATTGCTACGTCAATTCTTGGTTTTTAAGAGTTAAGCGTTTATGAGAAGTGTAAGTTATTGAAAAGGAAGCATGTGAGTGAAATATGAAAGTTTGTAGTAAACTTTCCATAAATAGAAAGTGGTTTGGTGAAATGAAAGTTATATTTAGAAAGTTTAGTAAGTAGCGTTTAAATAAAAAGGTTTAATCAAACTAGCTTAGGTTTTTATAAAAACTTAAGGTAATGAAGTAAACAAGTTAATTAATAATTTAATAAAAATATATATAAAAAATATATATGGGGCATTTGTTTGGACGGCAAGGAAAGAAAAAGGAAAAAAAAGTTTTATCTTAAAACCAACTAGAACTCAAACTAAATACCTATATAATCAAAAACCCTAGCTCTCTTTTCCCCCTTTTGCTTGTGCCGTGCGATCTCCCCTCCCCAAAACCCTAAGGAGTCGATTTTCATTGCTAGATCCAAGAGTCAATCAAGAGTTGTTGTTTAGGTGCTTGTAATCAAGGTAAGCGTGTTCATCCTAGTTTAATTAATGTATGCATGTAACACTTATGATGGTGGATTCTAGGGTTTCATAAAATACAGAATATTAATGATATTTAATGATGCTAGAGTGATTAGGGCTTGATTAGGGTCATGTTCATGCAATTGGTTAGGTTAGATTTGCGTTAAAACTTGATTTAGGGATGAGCTGAATTTTGGGTCGTGTTCAACGACTGATATCTAGATGATAAAAGCGTGTATTGATATGTTTCTTGAGTCTATCAATAAGCCAAAATAGTCTACTTTCCATAAAATCCGGCCTCGAAAGTTTTTAAGGTCGGTAAGGCATTCAAATAATCTCTGCAACAAAAGTGGTCAAAACAGTAAATACGGGTCAAAATTAGGTCATGTTTGTGAGGGTGAAACCCTAACATAAAAGTGGAATCAACCTTAGCCCTTCTACATTAGTTCAGTTCCGTATGTCTATTGATAATCCTGTGAAAATTAGCCTCTGAAAGCATGTCTAAGTATGGTAGTTAGAGTGATACATTTTAGTGTGCAATCAGATCCAAATTAGGACAGTTTTGAAGTTTGATTTTATTTGTGTTAGTTACACATATAAGTAATACTTGGGAATCACAAGGTAGTTAATATACTCATAAATGAACATGGGTGATTTTTGGTATAAATTATGAAAGTCATTAAGTAAGGGTTTTGAGTACGTAAAGAGACACTAAAATTCTGTAATTCTGATTTAATTATAAGTAGCTAGTGTAAAGTGTTAATGAGATGGTTAAGGTTGGGCATGGTGTCGAGGTGACCCATGATGGTTAGCTAAACCCTTAGACATCCATCATATGTGTGTTACATGGACTAGAGCTTTTAGCTTGGTCGCGTGTAACCGTGTTTATTTATTTGTATAGTTGCGTGTTGAGATTTGGAAGCTGTGTTTGAGTATTCAGGTGAGTTTCATAGTCCCTCTTTTCACATCGCTTTTAAATTGGGATGGAAATGATGCAAATGGATTTGAAATGTTCTAATTACTGTGATTATGTGTCTTTATTTTGAAAGTGTATGGACTTTACTTGGCTATTGTATGTTACGTGCTAAATGCTTATGTGTATTTGGATTGGGGGTAACGTTCCTACCCATTTGTTGTGATATTGGATCGGGGGTAACGTTCCTACCCATGTGAAGTGATAGTTTTAATGGATCGGGGGTAACGTTCCTACCTAAGTGTTGATACTTGTTGGATCGAGGGACACGTTCCGTTCCCATGCTCGTTATGGTTACATTTGCATGTTAGCTTGTATGATAGTACAGTAATTATCCTGCCATGTTTGCATTAATCACAGTAATTGTTTTTAATCTTTGATTTTCGTTTCTTAAACCTATGACTCTCACCAACCTTTGTGTTGACGTTTTAAGCATCATTTTTAGGTAACCATCTTAAGGATGTTGAAATTAGGAAGAATGGCTAGTATGACCGTAGGCTTGCATGTGGGGTCATTCTCCTAGAGATTTTATTTATGTCATTTGAATTGTTTGATACTTGGTTGTTATTGGATTGTTTAGACTTTTGGAGTATGTTTCCTTGTGGTATGACTTTGCTATCGTAATGCAAGACTCCTTTATCTTGTGTTAGATATTGTCAAGACACATTTTGTCTTATTTGTTTATCTATTTCATTTAGTCCTCTTTATTGTTGACACCATTATGTTGTGATGATATCCATGATGTTACGCCCCGTGTTTCCGCCTAGGCGGGGTGTGACACGACTAAAGCATCTGCTGTATCTATCAAGTCTCTTAGGGACCTATCCAATGATTTGAAATACGAACGACATTCATCGGAGCTTCATCCCAGATTATGAGGTCAGTTTCAGTTAGGAGACTTCCCGATTGTGTGTTTTTCTTTATGTGACAAAGTGTAACAATTCGTAATTTTT
>BQNB010103956.1:3947-23920 GCA_026074375.1 Tanacetum coccineum
GTTATAGATGTAATTTGGAATAGAGATTAGACTCAAGTTCATTGCCTTAATCTCAGCTTCATGGTGTTTCAAATCATCTCCTCTTAAATCCTCTTCTTTTTGCATCCTTGATGCTTTAGTTTCAGAAGGAGTGAATACTCTAAACTCATATGGACCATCATTAATTCCCTTGTTAAGCCATTTTCTAGTTTCTCTCTTTCGATTGAGGTATCTTATAAAATGAGTTGCCTATGGTATATAGCTACCTCTCTTCCAAAATGAGTTGTCTAGTCTCAGAACCGGCATCAGCAAGAGATTGTTGATGTACATTAGAGGTCAACATTTCTTGTGATTCAAAACTTGGATTTTTGTAGACGAAAAAGAGTTCTATTTGTGATCAACCAAAAAACTTCAATACTTGTCAAGTATAACACGTGTCTCAAATCCGTTTTCCAAATTCAGTAACACTGTTCTTGATGAATACTAAACTAGGTAAATCAGATCTCGGACAGAATTAAACTTGGTACGTTAGTTCTCGGATATAACTAAGTCTCAAAATCGAAACACTTCTCGGATAGAATTAAACTCAGTAAACTCGGTAAACTCAAATTTGGAATTTTACTTATTTTTTATATTCACACATTTTGAAAAACTATTTCAAAAATTGATCTAGTTATCATGATAAAACTGTAATATGATCAAGTTTGATGAAACTCGGTTCCCTTTTTGATATTTTTGAAAATGAAACACACAAACTCGATACAACCGAGAATGTGTATTTTACACTTTGAATTTAAAAAATGACCACACTTTCGATGAAACTGAAAATGATGATTACTTTTACAATCCCAAAACCGTGTTTGAGTTTAAAAAATAAAACTTTATCCCAAATTCAATAAAACCAAATTTGAGACAAAACCAAAACAAGTTTTCGAATTTGTGTTTTCCTAACACAGTTCTCGATATAACTGAGAACTTGTGTATCTATTACAACCCTTATTTTGATTTCCGAGAGTTAAACAACGTCCTAATACACAATTTTTGATAAAACCTAAGATTGTGTAACTAAACCAATCTCGATAACACTTCTGAGTTTGACACAAATCACTAAAATATGTTCTTGATAAAACTGAGACCTCGTATTACTATTACAACTCGATTTAGTTAGAATTTGCTTCCAAAAAAGAATAAACGATACTGAAATCCTACAAATCCACAACTAATCACTTCCGAATTTGATGAAACGAATAAATCACTTTTGATTTGCACAAACACGACAACACGAGCACGTCTAATCTATTTTTGATGTCAAAACCAAGTTTAATAGTGAAATGTGATGTCGAAAACACTAAAAAAGCTCAAATAACGCCCGAAATCACCAAAAACTACTGAATTTGAATCACGTGGAACTTGGACGTGATCTCGTTCATAAAACACGCACACTCTTAATCTCTAATGGCGTATGATAGCACTTGTTAGGTCATGTTATAGCTTAAATCACACGATATAGAACGATGTAGAATATAGAGAATCAAGAGAAGGAAGCAAGTTTTCACAATTTCCAAATTTTATAACAAAAGAGAAAAAGAGAGGGAAAAGTTGTTACAACCATCAACTACCTAATGATGATTAGGTGGCTATTTATCGGTGAGGGAGGAGGTTTCCTTCCTTCCTTTATTTTTCTAATTTTGCTAATTAGTCCCTATTCTTTGGTAAATATGTTATTTTTCACTTTTAGCATATTAAACCTTATTATAAACTACTTTCTACTAAGTAAAATAAAGACTAAACACTAGAAATAAATAAAACCACTTAAAGTATCATAATCGACACTTTTATGATCCTAACGGGTACCAAGGCACTGTCAAGAGCAATTTTTTGAGCAGCAGTAGTAGTCATGGTTCTGCTAAGATTTGTCAAATACAGTTTATATACAAACAAACAAATGTGTATTTTACTGAGAGACAATTTGGTCCATGAAGATTGATTTTAGATGCAACTTGTGAATTTTAACTAGGGATTAGGCACACATAATTAGGCATTGAATTATAGTACAAAATAATTAACAACAATCAGAGAGTCATCATTGAATGATAACAAACTAATTATTGATCTACTATAGGCACCTAAGCAACTAGATGGATTACTAAGGATAACTTACCCTAAATAAATCACTTAGTGAAATTTTAACACTTAGATTATATTCTCAAGTATAATTCACCTAGCTATAGCACTTAGTATATAATTCGCCCATTTTACATGTATAATTTGCCTAGTGTAGATCTTGTATAGTTCGCCTAAGATAACTGTATAATTCGCCCTATTATAAGTGAGTATAATTCGCCTAGTACAAACGTATACTTCGCCCAGTTCACATTTGGAGTATAGTTCGCCTAGTACACACGTATACTTCGCCTAATTCACATTTGGAGTATAGTTTGTCTAGTATAAATTTGGAGTATAGTTCGCCTAGTACAAACGTATACTTTGCTTATGTATAATTCGCCTAGGCAAATATTTACTCAAGCATAAACATCAATTTTAAGTATCTAAATCATTCTCAACATGAACTTTAGCAACCATAAACAACTTATGAACCCATTATAACACAAATTAACCACAAAATTTCAATGTTTTACCATGTTCGACCCAAACGAACCCTTAAACCCAAGATAATCAAGTTTTGATGTTAGATCTTGTTTAAGCTTACTCTATTACTCACCAAGGGTCATTGTATCTCAACTAAACACAACCCCAAGATCTTACACAAGTTCTTTCCACTTTTCCTAATTTTTCGACACCAAGAATCACACAAAACTCATTCATTTGTTAACCCTATTCATAACTGTTTTAGCCTAGTGTTCTACACCCCTTAGAGATCAAAACCCCTCATTCAATTTACAGATTAACACATTTTAATTTTTGAAGAACCCTAAACCAATTTTTAGGGTTTTCGAACAAAAAATGAATGGATAATACCAATTTCTTTTGATTATGAGATGGTTAGAGTATAAGAAACAACTATCTAGTTTACCTTAAGGATTGAAATGCATGAAATCAATATGTTCTTGTTTGGTTCGAGTTTCAAAGAGAGAAAAAAACAAGGGGTGTTTGGTTTGCGTAATGAATAAGAACGGGAAGGGGGTGTTTGTTTAAAAAATTTGTGGTTTTGACACATTCACCCCCATGTTTCATAACCTTCCTAAATTTGCACTAAGACTTTCCTAAGACTAGAGACGACTTTCACTTTTGGCACACTTAGTCCCTAAAGGTTTTATTAACTAACCTAAGTCTTACATTTTGCTATAAAGTCCCTAAAGGCACAAACACATAACATATAAAGCCCAAATGATTTAAAATTAATTAACTCCCCTTTAAATATTGATCCGTTATTGTTTAAAACCTTTTACCTTTTATCACATGATGATTTTTAAAGAAGATTATTTGACATTTTCTCCCCCTTAAATAATGTTCCGTGTTCTATTTAAAGAGCTATAGACATTATTTGAGTGGTCAAATGCCTTTAAAAAATCATTTTCTGATGAAACTTTGATTTGATTAAATTTATTTTAAAATCAACATCATAAAAATAAGATTTCTCTTATTTTAAACAAAAAAATGCACTGACATGTACATTAATGTATAAAGGAAGCACGGGTTGTGTTGCAAAGTAAACACAAGTCTTTGTATGAATATAAAGTAATTCATACACGAGAAAAATTAATTTTCCGTTATGAGGTCAAGTTTTCTTTTTGTCAAAATACTTGCCTTTAAATTGAAGAGTAGGTTGCTATCTGAAATAATAGCAAGCCATATGACATGTTTTAAAACATTTTGAACTTTTTCTCGAACTTCATTTACAGCCTCGTATCATTATTGAATAAAATTTTAAGGCCGTAAATGTTATCGATTTTTAGAAGACATGTCATGAAAAATCTATTTTTGTATTTTTCTAATTTTTTGATTTTCTCTTTTCTTTTCTGGTTTTATATTTTTATATTTTCTTGTAGAAAAATTTATATAAAATGAAAAATCTTTTTGGGTTTTATATTTTCTTATATATATATGATACATACGATATACCACGAGTTACCACCATTACGCGTCCTCTTCCTCTGCTAGACTCTTTAGCGTTTCAGGCGACATGCTTTTCATACCAAGCTTTTCGATCAAGAATTTGAATCTTTCTCGTAGTAAAGGTTTGGTGAAAATATCTACCAGTTGATATTCGGTCCGGACAAAGTATAGTTCCACTATTCCATTCTCTACTTGCTCCTTTATAAAGTGGTATCGTACATCAATATGCTTGGCTCTAGAGTGTTGAATGTTGTTGCAGCATAGAGCAATAGCAATTTTGTTGTCGCAGTACAGAGGAATCTTATTGAATTTAAGCATACAGTCTGTTAGCTGTGATCTCATCCAAAGGATTTGAGCACAACACCTAGATAAGGCAATATATTCAGCCTTTGTACTCGAGATCGCAGTGCTCTATTGCTTCTTGAAAGACCAACTTAATAATTTTTAATACCTAAAATTGAGCACTTTCCTGATGTAATCCGTCTAGTGCCTGGCCACCCCCGCATAACTGTGAAGACCCCTGAATATGCTGTTAGTGAACATTCCGGTATCCTTCAGATACCAGAGACCCATGTGAATGGATCCCTTTTGGTATCGAAAGATCTAAATTAACTGAATTTTAATGTTTTTCGTAGGCTTTGTCTTGATATCGGGCACATTAAGCAACTGCATAATATGGTCGTGTTTACTGGATGTCCAAATACATAAAGGAGCCAATTCTGCCACGGTAATGTGTAGAATCAACTGGTGTTCCCTATAGATCTGCATCCAGTTTATTCTTTTCCACCATAGGAGTGTCAACAGAATCACTAGTTAGCATACCATGATTTTTAATAAATTTATAAGCATATTTTGATTGGTTTAGGAAGATGCCTTTGGGACTTTGAGAAATTTGTAATCCTAAAAAGAATGACATTTGCCCCATCATTGACATCTTAAACATAGTGGTCATAAGATTAACACACTCATCACACATAGCAGTATTGGATGATGGAAATATTATATCGTCGACATAAATTTGTAACAGTAATAAGTCGTTTCATGCTTTCCTTGCGAAGAGTGTTGGATCGACTGCACCTTTAGAGAAATGTTATGAGATGAGGAAACTTGAAAACATGTCGTACCTTGCACGTGGTGCCTGTTTGAGACCGTAAAGGGCCTCTTTGAGCTTGTACACATGTGATGGGTTATCCTGATCAACAAATCCTTATGGTTGAGAAACGTAGACCTCTTCCTTGAGATCGCTATTTAAGAAAGCCGTTTTGATGTCCATCTGGTAAATCATCATATTCTTGTTGGCAGCATCTGCTACAAAGATACGGATGGCCTCTATTCTTGCAACTGGTGCAAATGATTACTCAAAGTTGATTCCCTCCTCTTGCTAGAAACCTTTAGCAACTAATCTAGCCTTGTTCTTGAGTACCCCGCCACATTCGTCTGTCTTGACCTTGAAGATCTACTTCAGTTTGATCAACATTACTTTATTTGGACAAGGAACCAATTCCCAAACTTGTAGTCTTTCAAATTCATAAATTTCTTTTTGCAATGCCTCAATCCATGAGGATTTGAGCATAGATTCTTTGAAGTTATTTGGTTCTACAGAAGTTAGGAAGGCATCAAAGTAACACCACATGGCATCAATTTCGAGTTGCTTTCTAGTAGAGACTGGTCGAGACGGGTTACCAATCACATTTGCCAATAGATGTTCTTTAGTCCATTTACCAATCAGTTCTAATAGAGAGTGAGAGGACTGCGCATTTGACGATGATTCTTGAGAAGTAGAAACATCATAAAGAGGTTCATGACATGGATCGTCAAAGTGTGCATTTGGTATCGGTTATTCAACACCTTGTGAGTTGATTAAGGATTGTTGTTGTTGGTTAGTTGATGAACTACTTGTTAAAGGTACATCTAGATCAATGGTTGTTGATGAAGGTGAACCGGCTATATCAACAGCTCTTGGTGCACCGGCTACTGGAATTAGAGAAACAGCACTTGATGGAGTATTGAAGTATTCATCAAACATGGGTTAGAACAAACGATCCCAATAATTTCTCGTTGGTGGATTAAAAGGTTGTTGAGGAACAGGGTTTGGTACTAGTCCTGAACTGGTTGTTGCGGGAGTCATTAACTAAAGCCCGAGTCCTAAACTGAATTGTTCAGAATCTATCGCTATCAGCTTATCAAACGTTACATGAATGGTTTCCATGATTTTTTAGGTTCTCCTGTTATAGATTCTAAAAGCTTTCTTTGCGGGCGCATAACCAACAAAAATACCAATATCTGCCTTTGCGTTTAGTTTACCCAAATCTAAACTGTCATTGGTCAGATAACAGAGTGAACCAAAGACATAAAGAAACAATAAATCCATCTTCTTGTCTTGCATTAGCTCATATGGCGTTTTGTTGTATCAGAGACGGATTAGGGAACAGTTTCGGGTATAACAAGCTATATTGATTGATTCAGCCCACAGAAATAACGAAGCTTTTGAAAATATCAACATTGTACGAGCAGCTTCCACTGAAGTTCAGTTTTGTATTTTGACAACGCTGTTCTGTTGAGGAGTGCGAGCAACAGATGTTTGATGCAAGATGCTGACATTTTCATAAAATACTCGAAGAGTCTGATTGACAAATTCAGTTCCATTATCTGTTCTAACATTACGGACTGTGGCATTCAAACGAACTTGAATATTTTTTATGCATTTTATGATAGCATCAGGAGCTTCATCCTTTGATCTCAAAAATTTAACCCAAGTAAATCGTGAGTAATCTTCAACAATCACCAAGATATAGTTTTTCCATTAATGCTCTCCACGCACGCATCAGACCACAAAGATCCATATGTAAAAGAAAGAGTTTCTCTTGGTTAGTGTCTTCAGCTTTGGGTTGATGAGAGGATTTCTTGCTTTTTCCTAATGCACATGCTGATCTTAAATGATCTTTCTTAAATTTAAGCTATGGAATGCCTCATGCAAGACTGTCTTTGGCTAGCTTAATTAGAGTACCAAAGTTGAGATGAGATAACCGACGGTGCCATAACCAGCTCTTAGTCTTTGAAGCTTTTGATAGTAGACAGATCGAAGAAGTCTTTAGCATGTCATCAAGAGAAATTGTGTACAAGTTTGTGTCTTTGGATCCTAAAAGTAGATCAACGCCGTCTAAATTCCAAATAAAGCAAGTGTTTTTCCAAAAAGCAACTTCAAGATCCGAGTCACAGAGTTGTCTAACTAAAAGCAAGTTATGTTCGAGACCCTCTACATAATATACCCTTGAGATAGTTACATTCCCTAGCTGATAATCACCATAACCCATAATCTTTGCAACCTGGTCGTTTTCAAATCAAACAGTTCCCAGAAATTTACTAACGAAGTTCATGAGCTGAGAGCGGTTTCCTGTCATATGTTTTGAGCATCCGGAGTCCAAATACTAGAGAACAATCTGGAAAACCTGTCATTGACAAGAGAATAAGAAGATGGAACATCATAGCATTGGATCCACAAGAATGATTAGGTTCCGAGTTGTTAGCAATCTTAGATTCTACAATCTTAGATTTTTTACTCAAATCTCTACATTTTACTTGTTAGGGTCTCCTGCTATAGAATTTAATCTCTGGCTTTTGTGTTTCTACTGAATGAGAAGTGGTTTCCTTAATGGGCACTACTTTAGTTGAAGTAAACCTAGTTAAAGTGCACGAGTTATCAACTAAAGTGAAAAGTCTTCCTATTGGTTTCCACTTATATCTTAGTTTAGTGAACACTTTACCCGTAGGTTTTGAAATATTCTGCTATTGGCTTTGCTTAGCAGACTTAGATTTATAGTGCACATTCACATCATTCTTAAAATTAAGGAAACACACATCATGATTTGCATCAAACATACATTGTTTACATTTAACACAAATTAACTCAGAATTCACATTTAACATAGTATGCTTAACATTTGCATCACAAATAGGGTATTTAACACGATTTTTTTAATTAGAAATTATTTTACTCTCCCTATGTTGGAACTTCGACTGTTATTCTTTCATGTTGCTACCTGGTGTTTGCAAGATCCTATCATTCTTTTTATTGCTTGTAGGCTGTGATCTGCTAGCACTAGTAGAACTCTTCAATCCTGTAGAAGGCAACACAAGTATGTTAGAATCTTGTGTTTTGGATGACTCTACCTCTTTATGAATGTTGTTCGAGGATCTGAGAGGTTCAAAAAACCTAACTTTCTTGACTTTGTTCATTGGTGTGACATCAACCAATTTGTCACTAGGTTTATTCGCATTAGGGCATGTGTCTCGAACATAAACAAGTAACTCATGAATTCGTTTGGCATGCTTACAGGAAAAGTCTAACGCATTATCTAAAGGTTGTTTTGCATTAGCTTGTTCGACTATTCCCTGAAGAATATCTGCTTGTTCCTGAGTGTACTTAAGATAGTCTATGTGAGCGTCCCTATTTTTCAATAACCTAGGAGCTAAAGGATCTAAATCAAGTTTGAACATCCCTAGAGCAATAGTTGTGGCATTAGTTATTGTGGTGGCATTATCAAACATATTTTTTCCTTTTAATCTCCTCAATTCATTTTGTAATGTTGTTGTCACAAAAACCTTTTCTTGAATTTGACCTTTTAAATCCGCATTTTCCATAAACTTAGAATTCAATTGAGCAATAACCAATTTGAACTGTGAAACCCTTTTAAATGCTCCAATTTTCCTTTATGTAAAAGCTCATTTTCAGAGAGTAATTTTGCCACACTATGCTCCAACTCAATGTTTATGGTTTCAATCTCATCCATTTCTTGTTTGACTTTCTCTTCCTTGTCGTTTTCTCTTATAGATTTGATATGTTCCTTCATCTTACTAATGGTAGTGTCTTTAGCTTGTAGCTGAGCTTTCAAATCGTTATTTTCAAAATATTCTGGAATTTCAAGAGCATTTTGATTATCACAAGATTTGTCCTTTTGAAAAATTTCTTGATTAAGTTGCATTGACAATTCAAGAGAAATATAATGTTTTTCAAGTTGTGAGTCACTTTCAAAAGTTCATTATACGCAGTTTGTTTTGTCAAAAGCTCAGCATCAAGATCGGAACACTTATCACAAGATTCACTACTTTGCATTTCCACATTCACAGAATTACCAAAAACAGTAGTAGAATTCATCACACATAGCATAACATCTTGAGACATGATTTGGTGTAAGAGTCAATCATTGTCAAGAAAAAAATTATTTTTTATGAATTTCAAAACACTATTTATCTATAGAACACTGTTGAACAACAGCTTCCATCTAGTTAAAAACTGTTGTACTTTTGTTACCTCATTTAGAAGATCTTTATCAAAAACATTGAATATGTCTTTTAAGGTCTTTAAAAATGGAATAATTTCATTTAAAAAAATAGCTTTAGTGTGTTCAAACCCCCATTCTCCTTCTGTAAAGCAACATTGTAATCCGCCATTTTCACGCCAACGTGGTCAAACTTGCCAAATGGTATATAAGCTATTTAAGGCTTGGCTTACCTTAGGAAGTTCTCGAGGAGCCTCAATTTTGACAGGTGAAATATCAGATTGGTTAGTATTAGGGTTAAAAGTTTGTAGCCAGAAAGCTTGTTCAGCAGACAATTCTTGTTGTGGGACAAAACGTTTACCAAAATCTTTAAACAGTCGATTTAATTCAACATAATTAACTGGAGTAGTATTAATTTTCTTCTCTTTTGAAATCAGATCGTTTTGTTTTGCAATCATTTTAGATTGACTTACTTCTTCCAAAATCAATGTCTCTTCATCATCAATTACAGAAATAACAGCATGTTTCCTAGATATTACACTACCATCATACAAGGTTGGCTTAATCCGCTGAGCTTTCTTGAGATAAAATAGATTTTGATAACCAAGCGCTTGTTTGTGAGTGTCATCATAAAAAACTTGTGGCTTTGTTAACATGTGCACTGTTTGAGCAGATTGACCTACTTTATAAACAATATTATCCAATTCCTTTATTTTATTTTTGAAATCAATTTCTTTATCCATGTATTTACTTTCCTTTTCTTTGGATTCTTTTTTGAAAACAGTAAATGTTTGCAATAAAGATTCCTTTTCCTTGATTTAATTAGAATTATTTTGTTTAAGTGAGTCAATTTGCTGCTTAAGTGCAAGCTTTTCCTTAATCATATCATCTATTTGAGAATCGATCATTTTTTCACGAGTGCTTACATCAATATTAAGTCTCTGTTCAAAAGTTTTGACTCGTTCTTTATATCTTTCAAGCTCGGCGGTTAAGGATTCATTATTCTTTTCTTGATTAGCCTTTTTCCTAATTATTTACATGATTAATCATTTGTTCTGACATTTGTTCAATCACAGATAATATCATTGAATCTTGTTGTGCATACAAATTAGAATCTTAAACAGTTGCCTGTTGGGTTTCTTGCAAATATTGAGAGTACGAAATGATATTGTTATCACTTGTTATCTCATTATCTATAAAATCAACAACTGTTGTTTGTTCAAAATCCTGCAAGGCATGCACACTTTGAGTGCCCAAATCATTATGATAGAATTTAGAATTAGGTACCTTTGAGATAACGTCTAAACCATAGTTGGAAAGATTGGCTATCAGAACCGCCTTTGCATTAGAGACATCATCACAGTAAGAATCATAAGCATCTAGATCCCCAGTCTAGAAAGTAGCATTGTTTGGAATGGTTGTCTAAGTAGCTTGATCTTCTGGAATGTCTGGATCTGCAAGAAATGCTAGTTGCTCTTCATCTAAAATTTTACCAGATTCTTATGCCTCAGCCAACATTTCCTTTTCCTTAAACCATGCAGTGTTCCTTGGACTCTTAGGCTAAGTGCATTGCCTAGCCATATGTCATTTACCTTGCCATTTATAACATTTAACAACCCTTGCCTGTCCTCCTGTATTATTTCCCTCGGAACTAGTAGCATTACCCTTATAGACAGTACCAGCATAACTTTGTCCTTGCCTCCCTTAAACTTGTTGCATAGTAACCTTGCCATCTTAAATAGTGGCTTGGTTTCTCGTATTAGAGGAGGTTCTAAGTTGATTGTTGGTTGAAGGGAACCTTGAAGCAGCTACAGCTGATAGGAAAGCCATTGCCTTATTGATATATGCAATTAGATCATCTCCTTGAGTAAACACAGGAACAACAAGACCTGAGTCCATTTGAGGGAATTCAGTCATTAGTTGTGTTGAAGCTTGAGGTGAGTGATAAGCAATTGGTGTAACAGATAAGGTTTAATGATCCATATGGATTGGTATTGTTGTGATGGTGAAATGGATGAATGACTGATTTATGGTTGTGATAGATGAGGTGCTACATTCATTGGTGAATATGATAGAGAAGAGTGAACTTGTAGAATCATTGTGTTTGAATGTTGAGGAAACTGTGTAGCATTGTATTGAGAATGATAGTTGGTAATGTGAGAAGGTGGTTGATTGAAATTGGCAACAAATGCAAGAGGATCTTGGTATCATTCACGCAGCAAGCAAGTTTTATTTGCATGTGCCTCATGTTGTTCTAGATATAAGTACAATTGGTTAAAGTTTGTAGTATGCAAATCTCTAGCCAATTTCACATCCGTCACAAATTTGCTTTATTATGGCGGTAGACTGTTCAGAAACTTCGTATTCACTTAAACTGGTCTCATTGACATGTTGATGACATTCATGTTATTGATTAGTTGAGCAAATCTACAGTAGTACTGATACAGTGTTTCACCCTTCACAAATGCAAACTTATCAAACTCGTCATACAATTTACATTCCTTTTCTTGTAATGATAATTCCGTGCCTTACATAAGAAGCTTAACTCTATCCCATATCTCTTTGGCAACTTTATGATGATTGATGATGGCATACACATCCGATGGAAAACCTTGAAGAATGATGTTGGTAGCTTTAAGATCACAGTCAGCATGGAGTTTCTCTGTAACTAAAAGTTCTTCATACTTCTTTGTCCTAGTGGTACCATTCTCTTCATCAATAGTAGGCCATACAAGTAGACCATTTAGTACTGAGTTAAGAATCATTATCCCATTCTCCCTATTTTCTATGTATAGTTCCATACGACTCTTCCGAGAATCATACATAGATTTTTCTAACATGGGAGGATGGTTGTCCGCACTAGCAATGATCATGAATTCTGCTAAAGTTGACATTTTGAATTGATTAATTAAATGAGAAAATATAACTTTTGATCATTCAGTGATTAGAGGCTGTTGTGTTAAAGTGATGTATGTTTAAGTGATGAAGTAATGGAATTACACGAGATTTTACAATTCTTGATAAATCAGGAAAATAAGTTAATCTTTCACGGGATTTTACAAATGAAAGAAAAACCATATAAATCACCCAATGGAAGTGGTATAATTCACCCAAGAGAATGGTATAATTCACCCAAGTAAATGGTATAATTCACCCAAGCAAATGGTATAATTCACCCAAGTAAATGGTATAATTTACCCAAGCAAATGGTATACTTCTCCCAAGCAAATGGTATACTTCTTCCAAGCAAATGGTATACTTCTCCTAAGCAAATGGTATACTTCTCCCAAGGTATATGATCTTACATCAAATAACATCATATTTTCTATTTTATAGCATCATTTATCCCATGTTATTAACCCATTTTGTATAGTTATTGCAAAGAATTGTTACTTAATCGTTTATATTTATGAATTGCAGTAATTATGGAGTAATTGGTGAAAGTTAGTAAAAGGCGCGCATTCTGGAGCTTAAATGATGATATTTTGAAGATTACTATTCTGAAGACCAATATGCCGTATCCAGAGAGAATCGGTACGCCGTATTCAATATATGGAACAAATATAATATTCTGGAAGATATCAAGCGTGGTCCCTACTCCAAGAAATCCCTAATACGCCGTATCCAACTCTTGGATACACCGTATCCAACCGACTTCCAGACCTTATAAATAGAAAACTTAAAAATGAGTTTTAGGTGTGCTAAATCATATTCTCGGTACCTAAACCACAAAAGTCGATTTTTAGAGGAAAAAAAGAGCAGAAGAGGTCGAGCAATGTATTCAATTCCATAGGAGACAACGTGTAATTCAGTATACTTTAGTAATCATTCAATTTTTAGTATCATTCGTTAACTCGGTTAGTTTATCAAGGCTAAATAATTTCTCTTATATTTATTATGATGTTTGAAGACTAATATCTTCTGGAGTTAGCCATTATTATGAAGATCTAAATGTTTGGTATTTGTTTATCTCGATTTCTTTATTTATCATTGAGTGCTTGTTCATGTTTATCAATTTATACTTGTTTACGCGCTTTTGTATGTGACCTATCACTCAACTAGATCTAGTGAATCGGCCTAAGCAGATCTAGACTCCGAGATAGCTCTCCATATAGTAATCTATACATCTAGAATCATAGTTACACAAATATTATCCTTCCAAGTCTGTGTCTAGGATACGCTTCGGGCATAACTAGTTAATAAGATATTGCCAATGGTTTATTGATCGTGTTGACTAGCAGGCGACCGAGATAATTCAACAAGTAACGTTCTAATTCCATTGGATAGTTAGACAAGTGAACTACTAGAGTATAAATTGCCATTAAGCAGTAAGTGGGTGAAGTTTCTATGAGCTAGGGTTTAACAAGATCACCATTGCCTTTATCCCTAAGATAGATTATAATCAGCAAATAAGGATGCTTTATGCGGATGCTTTAATTGTGATAGAATTATTAAATCTAGGTCTTAGGATGATGTAACGCCTAAGTCTTACGAATGATATTCCACCTTGAGAGAAGAAATCATTGCACTAAATAAATAAACCAATGTTCTAATCAGATTAATAATGGTTAATACAGTTTTCTTATATAAGGTTTGACCGCTCTTTCATCTTTTGTTAATTATCTTGCGTGGGTTAAAGTGCCTTGAATTGATTATAGACACCAACCAAA
Organism: Tanacetum coccineum; assembly: GCA_026074375.1. Classification (NCBI taxonomy): domain Eukaryota; kingdom Viridiplantae; phylum Streptophyta; class Magnoliopsida; order Asterales; family Asteraceae; genus Tanacetum; species Tanacetum coccineum. The sequence goes on from BQNB010103956.1 coordinate 17,953, forward strand.
CCGTGCCAGTCTCTCAGGCTGAAAACCCCCTTTTTCCCGTTAGAATTAGGATTTAGACTGACATAGGTTTAACATAGGTTTAGATTAGAATATAATTAACATAGATTAGATAACTAATATATTAATTAAATTGATAGATTTAACCTCGCTTCAAGTGTTCGACACCCTACTTACCATGAAACTATTACCGATTGGGTACACTGCTCATTAAAGTGTTGTTTTTGGTTTAGTCGGCAAAATATAAATTTAAAACTTGAATCATCTTAAATATACCATACAACGACAACACATCAAGTTTTTGGCGCCGTTGCCAGGGAGTGAAAATTAATCTTGATTTTTATTTGATATTTTGGTTTTTAACATTAGATTAGATCTAACCTTTAGGATTAGTGTAATTTAAATTAGTGTATATTCTTGTATATTCTGTAATATTTGTATATCTGTATTTAAATGTTTGCTTTTATATATTTGTCTGTTTAATTGTTTATCTTAAATACATTGTTCTGATCGACAGTTGAATACGGTGTATCCACTTCCATCGGATATGACGTATCCAGTTCTCTGTCCAATACAGCGTATTCATCCCAACAGATTAATACGGCATATCCACTTCCATTGGATACGGCGTATCAATTTTCTAGAACAGAAGCTGAAATCTTGGTTTTCCTATTTGATTTTTCATGTTAAATTTTTTTATCTTTCTTTAGAGTAAATCCTGCTGATATTTTTACTTGTGTTACAGGAAGTACTTATCAGAGCTAGTTGATTGAAGAAGGAATTACAAGAAGTCATATCTGAACCAATTCTATCTAATAACTTGGAAAAAGCTCCAACTGAATCAAATCTTTCTATCACCAGTAATGACATAAACATTGAACTTGTTGGTCCAAAGTCTTGGATCTGATTAGCCTTTTGTAAGCCAATAGCTAACTTGAATAAATCTAAATCAACTATAAGAGAGACAATGACTATGAATACTATGTGCTAATGCGGAATATTAACACAAGTACTAAAAAGAACAATTGTAAAACTAACTTCGTATATTGCTATTGATTTCTATTAGGTTTGGATGCCTAAAACACTATGCCGTAGGGTTCCTTTTATACACCAAGGAAACCCTAATGGGCTTTACAAATGTTTGAAAGGATAATGCATATCCTTTCCTAAGATATCTCCTAAGATATCTCTAAGATAACTATTATAACTATTCTGTTACATAAACAGACTTAACTAGACAAGGCCAGTACGAACTATAGTACTACCAGACTTAACTTAGTACTGAGAGACTTAACTATGTCTACCAGACTTAAGTCTGTTTACAATAATTCCTAACAATACTCCCCTAACTTGATCTTCACTTGTGAACTTCAAGTTTCTTTGAATATCTTCATTATGAGCTTCCTGGGGATTTTGTAAGCATTATCTTTGGAATTATTCTTGAACTGCAACATGATGATTTTCCTGTATAAACAGGTTCTTAACTTCTATCAGCAACTCTTGAAATCATCACTAAGGCTATTTGCAGCATCAAATCTTTAACACAGCATGGCCAACACTTCACAGCTACATGTATAATCTTTTCAGCAACAAATAGACAACAACATTGACTATATGTACATCAAATCATAAAGTTTTAGTCTATTCTCATCACTTCCAGGTGTGTTAACTCCTGAGAGAGGTGAATCATTGAAAATTTTAATGGATTTGATGTCTCTTTACCAGTTAGCCATTAACTCTGGAGTAGCCAATGTTTGGTTTATAAACCATGGTACATTGATAACCATTTCAACTCTTAGTACATGAAACATGGTGAGTTGAAATACCATATGATTTTTAGCAAATCATCAGCTATCAACGGATTTGATTAAGCCTTTACCAAGTAACCGTTTGCTCTTGGGCTAGCTAATCCTTTGGTGGAATCATGACATCACCCTGGTGGACTAGTAACCAGTTCAACTTTTGTGTTCAGCATTAAGCTATTCTTCCAGGATAAAGTTTGTAACTGAGTCGATTTGAGCTTTCTACAGTGTATATATATTGAGCGGATGAATAGACCAGCACTAGTGTTCGTCATGTAATTAAGGGGATGAGTCGCGAACGCTACAGACTCAGCGAGCTCAGCTTCGGTGATATATATATATATGAGGATACATCACAGATACAGCAAAACGCGTATAGGGAGCATTACTTATTGTTGACGTCAAAGCAATCTAGTTCTCTGACACAATTCACTTTGCTAGATGTACTGACGTTCAATATCCTTCGAGAGTGTGACCATCTAGTTTTTTTTTGGTAAACTTTATCCACCCTTCAACGTATTTAGTAAGTCGTTACCAAAACTATTTGCCTTTGGACTAGCCAGTCCTTATGCCTATTAAGCATGGTGAATTGATGACCATTTGTTGTGTGGTGGTTAGCCAACACCCAAACCCTTCTCTCTTCCACTATAGTTCACAACTTCCAACATATGTTCACATCTACTGACAACTCCATTTAGTTTCTTATACACCAGGTTGCTTCGCCACTCAGTTTCAAAAGTTATTACATAACACTCCTCATATCATTTCTTCAATCAGAAGCTCATTTTTCTGGCATAGTTTTGACATACATTTAGCGGATAAAAGGTCATATTTTTCTTTCTCTAACATTATAAATATTTCAGCTTAGTCTCTAGGTTCAAAACAATGCACTCTGCAGTTTCATAGTATCTCCTAACTATAGTATCTTGTTGACTCTCTGGTAAGCCACCTAAACTAAATCAGTACTAAGAGGTTCATCAAACATTGTCTTTAAGTTTTCCCAAAACACCCTCTCATAATCATTTGTTGGACCCTTTGTACCATATCTCTTCATCACAATCCTGTACAATTCTGTAAGATCTTCTCTTGATATTTCTTTAAGCATGGCTCCTAACTCAAACCTTATCAGATACTCCGATTTTTTCCCTATCTATTTGATATACACCTTTTCTTGAGCCTTGCTGAATATCTTATAGCTTGATATATCTAGGGATTTCAACAGGCATTCTTACAGGACAACATGACATTAAGTTGGAATCATTTGTACCATGTTAAGAAGAATCCATCTTACTTTACTAGCTTCAATCTTTTTCAGCTCATCCTTAGCAGGGTGGTAACCCTTTCCTTTGCTCATCTGTTTCCTTCCTTTTTCCTCCATTTTCTTTACAGGCCTCTTTTTCTTTTTCTTCTATAGATCTCTGTTGCCATCTATTATCTCATCATCTTATTTTTTGAGCCGTTTTAGTAGTTTTTCCTGAAGCTCTCTACACCAAATCTTTTCAATCATCAGCCTTTGTAGCTTCAAGACTCATAGGTCTATAAAACACACAAATGTATTCAACTTGCTTAACCACTTATCAATCATTCTTCTTTAATTGTCCTCCTCAAACTTTAACTCTCAACTGAGAAAGCTTCCATGTTCCTTGATTCTTCAGATAATTTGACATGTAAATCCTCAACCGTGACTGAGTCATAGGCTTACTTCTTTTTGCTTTTGCCCTTTCTTCTGCAAAGTATTTCTTTCTTTGATTTACCAAGTCCACCATTCTCGTTGTCAAAAAACAATTCTTCTTCAGTTACAATCTTTTTTGTCTAACACTTTTTGCCTAACTCTGCATTTGCCTCAAGCTAGCTCTAATAGCATTCCCACCTTCTTCACAGTAGAATGTTTGAGCTTCAAACAGAACATGAGCTTATTCTTTTTGCTTTTTGTTTTATCTCAGTTAACTCTTCTCTCTTCTTGCAATCTTTAGCCAATAAAGCATCTAAATGAACTTTGTTTGGCATTTCTTCTTCCTCTAGATTTTGCAATCTTATGTTTTCTGGCAGACTACTTGTCTTCTTGTAATGAATTTATTCTTTAGTTACTTTTGGGAGTCTACTGATCTCTTTCATCCAATCATTTGACAGCTTTTCTTCCTTGGCATCTATCAAAATCACTGGTCCACTACCCGTGACTAAATTTCCTAATAGTCTACCAGTATCAACTAAGCACGCAGTATTAATGTTCTTCAAAGCTAGTACGAAGTATTCTTCAAAGTCCCTTTTCCCATTTGAGAAACTCTTATCTTCTCCTCTTGTATCTTTTTACCCTTACAACAACTGAGTTTGACCTTTTGAGAAGCAACCTTTTGATAGAGTTTTTAGTTGCTTTCCAGTTGTAGGGTTGATTTCTTCTTCCTGAGGTTCCTCTCCTGATAGGAGTATGTTTATATGGAGTAACAAAAAAAAACTAGATTGGATCTCCATTCAATCAATGTCCCTCAAATATCCTCCCTGATCCTCTGTTCTTCATCCTCTGATGTAGTTCGAACCACATTTCTCCTTCTTTTATAGAATATTTTCCAATTTTCTGAGCCCTTCTTTAACCAACTCTCAATGGCGTTTCCCCATGGTCTGCTTAGTCTGCTTGAGCTCTGTCTCCAAACTATCAACCTTTGTGATCAAAGTGGGAACCATATGAAGGAGTTCTTCCGCTGTCAAAGATCTTGCCTCTTGCACATGAGGGTGAGAAGGATACTGAGATTGTAGACTTCATGGTTCTGTCTTGGTGTGAGAGAGTGAGGTTGGTGTTTCAGTATTGATGGTTGGTTCAAAGGTCTGTCTATCACTTAGTTGGTTCATTGCAGTGTTCAAGTGAAGTGTAGATTGTTCGAGGTTGAGTTTTGGTTCAGTTCTCAGTGTAGGTTCAGCTACATGTGTAGAGTTATATATAACACCCCGTGTTTTTCAGGTCATATTTCGATCCTAGTTTATGCATTTCTTTTTTTATTTAATAGGATCATGTGGTTACTTTCGTATAAATCTCATTAGTAAAATGTTGCGAGCATTAAACGTTATCGTTAAGCTAAAATCTTAGCCTAAACCTAATAAGACCTTACTTAAACCTTTTTGTGTTCGTCATCTACTTTATACTTCTCATGATGATAAAGTTACACTGTATCGCTTACAATGAATCATTTTGTCGATGCAAAGCCCATTCTGTATTATTTAAACACACTCAAAAATCTTTAACTCCCCTTATGCATAAGGATAACTAAATAAAAACTCGCAAATAAAATTCTATATACTGTTTTATTTTATTTTCGGTTTTTTTTTAGTTGTTTTTGTTTTATTTTTTTTTTTTTTTTTGTTTGGTTTTTTTTTTTGTTTTTTTTTTTTTGGTGAGAGTGGTTGGTGTTCAGTTGATGGTTGGTCAAAGGTGTGCTTAGTGGGTTCATTGTCAGGTTCAAGTGAAGGTGATGTCGGGTGAGTTGTTGGTTCAGGTACAGGTGTAGGTTCAGCTACATGTGTAGAGTTATATATAACACCCCGTGTTTTTCAGGTCATATTTCGATCCTAGTTTATGCATTTCTTTTTTTATTTAATAGGATCATGTGGTTACTTTCGTATAAATCTCATTAGTAAAATGTTGCGAGCATTAAACGTTATCGTTAAGCTAAAATCTTAGCCTAAACCTAATAAGACCTTACTTAAACCTTTTTGTGTTCGTCATCTACTTTATACTTCTCATGAAGAAAAGTTACACGATCGCATACAATGAAATTTGTCGAGCAAAGCCCATTCGAATAAAACCACGTCAAAAATCTTAACTCTTATGCATAAGGAAACTAAATAAAACCCGCAAATAAAATTCTATATACTCCTACAAAATAGTATGGTGTCGACATTTCCCCCTTCTATTTAAACTCATAATCACGTTGGAATATTATCAAGAATTTCAAAACCCCTTTAACTTCTAAAAACTATTGGATAAAAGCCCATCACCCCTTTTTGTAAACCCCAATCCCACGTGAATGCTATAGTTGCCTCTTTTCAAAACGTTGCTTCCCATAAAACCCAAACAGTTTTCACCTTTAATCTACTGTGCTTGACTTTGTAAAAACCTAAATAGTTTTTACCTTGTATGGGATTACACAAGAATGTGACTCAAGAATGAATCACTATGC
>BQNB010103957.1:0-23919 GCA_026074375.1 Tanacetum coccineum
CCTTAGCTTACAAGATCTTGAAACCCTAAAATCAATGAAAACGTAATCTTCCATTTTTCTTGCTTAACACTTGCAAAGACTTATCCAAGCCTTCAAACCTTCATAGTAGGTCTTAGATATGATGTGAGAATGTGTGAATAAGTGATAGAAATTTTTTGTATGGATTTCTTATGGTCCTTGTGGTATACCGTGAGCTATAGAGGGGGAGGGAGGAGAGATTTTTGTGTTTTTACACCTTGAATATGAGAAATGTGTGTGTATCTCACTAGCTAAAGTGTTATATATTCATATAACTAGTCAAAGATGTACCTAGTTGGTCAAGGAACAAGATGAGTGAATTGTGGAGTCTTTGGTCAATGTCTTGCAAGTGTAGGACAAGTTTCATGGTCTTAAGGAACATTGTTTGCAAGTTTGAATATCTCTTTGAGTTTACTACATACCAAACGGCCCTATGGTATACATGGGATGGTTTTTGAGTTAATTTTAAGTATTGGGTATAAAAGTGGGTATTTGTTGAAGCGTAGAAAAGTTTTGGTGCTTCCGGGTATACCTAAATGTATTTAATCGCGAAACGTAAACACTTTACGTAACCGATAAAAATAAAATACAAAAGATAATAATTACTTTCGAAAAATAAAATAATGTTTTTATCGTTTGTATAATGTTATCGTATAAGTAGGTCAATCGTCTTGTAAAATAATATTTATAAATTTAAAACTCATATAAATATTATATAAGTGATTCTAAAATGTTTCGCAATTTTTTTTATAAAAACTGAACCAACACTATTCACGTCAGGAAATAGTGTATAAAAATCATATTTATCTTGTTTTAGTTGTTTAAATGAAAACTTTTAGCTTACGCGATTTAATTATGTGATGAGAATTTAAAAGTAAACGTGCGCGAGACTAAAAAAATTAATAGTGAAATAATGACGAAATGAATGACGTCATAAAATGACCTGAAAATACGCAATGTTACAGTCTCCTCCGGTTAGAAGAGCCTTGTCCTCAAGGCTCAGGTTGCAACACCTGAAGAAGGTACGGGTTTAGTGAAAAGATGCGGATATTTCTCCCGGAATTGTGTTGATGAAGAGGTGTAGGTTTTAAGGTGACTACTCTCAGCATGACATGGTTCTTCCTGAATGCATAGGTAATCAGTCTATGCACCAAATATACATAGGTGATTAGGCTATGTATATTTGAGGGCCAACGATGCAATGCTCATTTTCATCAAAATAGTGTGATGTAGGAAATGTATCAAATAGTTTTATAACGAAATGAAATAGTCGATAAAGTAAACGGGAAGTAGCTCATAGGGTGACAACAAAATGGTTTATAGGTTGACATCGAGATTGTTTGTAAAGCGATAGGTCATAACAAGTATAAAGAATATCCGAACAAACGCAGAAGTAGTCAAAAAGAATGAACGTAAAGAATTATTCAATCAACAAAATAAACGTAAAAAGTCGTGTTTTAAAGGTAGGTGCTCCAAAGTGATACGTATGAGGTGACAAGTTAATTGTCGTACTCCCATCAACTGGAAGACTTCAAAACGATGGATTACGAAACAACATATGCGATCAAATCATACGGAAGAGTGTTCCAAATCAGAGTCGACTTGGTAAGTAACTAGTAGAATTTACAAAATATGCCGAATTTTCGATATCATCAAAAGAGAATAAAGTAAAGTCGCGTAAATGATCGAAGTTAATCGTAAGAGATCAAGAAGAAATTATCCCATATGTATAGGTATCCATATATAATACCAGCATTGACGCTTAAGGGAGTAAAATGAGAAATCAGGAAGTACACAAAAATCAGAATGTTTAATATTTATATAACAGACCGATATAAGGTAAATAGTAAGACGTCATATGATAGACGTAAGAGAACGAAATCATAGTCTAGTATTAAATACTCATTATCCATGTAATAGTAGTAGGGATGCAAAAGAGAGCATATAAGTTACCTGGGAGCAAGCGCGCACGGATATCGGATAAAACAAGGAGAGACTCTATATTTTGAAAAACATGGTCATAGTCTAGGTTTTGAAAACGACCTAGTTCTCTATGACTTCAGCTCTGATACCAATCTGTAACACCCCCAAAATCTGGTACAACGCAGCGGAATGGTAACAATGGGGTGCTACTTCAGGGCACAAAACACAAGTCACGGAAAACGACCTCAAAAGAGACGTTTTAAGATAAATTTCACATTCGTTATATTAAAATCAGAGTTTACAAAGGTCTCACTCGTAATGTATTAGAAAACATTGTAAAAATGTTTATTTAGTGGTACTCAAATTATTAAGCGTTCAAAAATATATCCGCGCGACTCGAATGCTCCCAATGCTCCACTAGCAAATAATAACCTGAGAAAATACACGCAAAAACGGTCAACATAAAGTTGGTGAATTCATAGGTTTAAGTAAAAGCAGTGTTGAAATAATTTAAGAAATGTCTTTGTAAGAAAAGTAGCGTTACAGTATTTCAAAGTGTTATATCCGAAATCCAAGTAGTGATTCAGTAAATCAAGTAATGTTTAGTAGTGGACCACAAGATCGAAGTAATGGTGGACTAAGTACATATTCCGAAGTCCAAAACAAGTAATGTAGACAAGAGAAACACATTCATCAAGTCTAAGTATATAAGTATTATTGCACTAAGCTCATGACCCCGAAGCCTTAACTAGTTTGTGCCCCAAATGTATAGGATGCTTGCCAACAACCTAAAAGTATTCTCAATGTTAAAATGCACCAAGGTCAAAGTGTGCACCTGAAATTCTAAGTTGGGGGTATTGTCAGTCCCGATAGATCTATCCACAACACTCGCGCTCACTACAATAGCAATTGACGGTTCATGATATAGTAGGGACTTAATTGGCAATAGTGGTAACTTAGGCAATAATATTCAGGCAGTAATCTGGATAGCATACAGTTTAAAACACTTTGAAAACACTTAGAAAAACACTTGTGTCCAATAGTAAAATAAGCAATGTAATTCACCCCTTAGAGTTTGTAAAACAATTAAGTAGTAAAAAGGGGCTATGAACTCACTAAGTATTGAAAGGTAATTGTACTGTAGTAAAATATACAAGTTTGTAAACGAGCATGTATTCCCCTCGCGGGTTTATAAAACATTGAAAAGATTGAAATGCGAGACTATGAACTCACAAAGTATTGAAAAGTAATCACATTGTTATAAGATAAACGAGTATGTAAAAGAGTTTGTAAACAAGCATGTATCCCCCTCGCGGATTTATAAAGCATGTAAATAAGTTAAGCTGGGCTATGAATTCACAAAAGCATTGATCAGGTAATTGTTTGTAAAAGTGATGTATTCCACTCGGGTTTATAAAACATTGAAAAGATTCGAACTGCGAGACTATGAACTACAAAGTCTTTGAAAAGAATATAATACATTGTTATAAATTAAAGAGTATGAAAAGAGTTTGTAAACAGCATGATATCCCCTCGCGAGTTTATAAACATGTAAATAAGTAAAAAGCGAGCTATGATCTCACCTTAGAGTGGAAGTGTTGAAATACAACCAGGGTAATTGGCAGAAAATGTATACGAAAATATCCGAAGGCAACCTAAGTAAATTATGGGTCGTATAAGTACCAAGTCTTTATTAATAACATTGATATAATCTTAGAGATTGTTTTATCGTACTATCGTTCGGGCTATCATAATTAAAGAGGTCATGACATGGACGTACGTGGAGTTACGGACCCTTTAAAATCGTAATCCAACACTCGTCGATACGCTATCCGAGAGGCCTCATTATGAAATTCCTATGTAATATAGCACTTTGATAACTAATAACACATATATCTCTATATAGGCTACATCACACATTTTAGTTGCTGTTTGTGAAATATGTTCCAATTGTATTTGATAATTAAATAACCATGTATTTATTCTCAACAGTATACATCGTTAATGGTTTAATCGCCTTTGTAATATAATATTTAAAAGGTCTAAACTAATTATATATTATTTAAATGATTCCATAAAGCTTTCGCAAAGGTTTTATAAAAACGAACCAACTATTCACCTCAGGAAATAGTGCACAAGTTAGGATCATAGTGGTGTAACTTTCTCGTTTTAAACCCGTTGTGTACGTTTCATCTTTCTCTCGTTCACGCTTTGTATTTGCCAAAGATGTATCAAATAATGTATTTTAAAAAAGTTAAAATCTGTGATGAATAGTACTTTTACTATATGAATTAGTAATAATTTATATAAATTTAATTAGCTTAATCGTATAATCGTTTTAACTTTATTCGTTTTAACCTCCCGATTCTTAGTGATCTTTCAGAGCACGTTCTTGTAATTAAAAGTTTTATCATATTATTGATGTTTATAAAGTATAAGTTTTTGTGGTGAATAGTAATTTTTCTATAAAAATTATTTTGTAAAAGTATTAACTATCGTAAACTGTAATAGAGTTCTTCTTCGTTTATTAATCGGTTTTGTTTCTTTATGACCCTTCGATCCTTGTGAATGTAGTATTTTTTAAATTCATAAAAACATATTATGTAAATTTTGATTTACAAACAGCCCCTTAAGATATTTTTCTCAAAATGTGTTTAAAACTTGTTTTTAGGACTTTTTAGCTTTACCACTTTGTTACAAACCCATTAGAACCCTTAATATCTTATGTCTTACATATATTAGGTCCATTAGGTCATGTTTTGTCCAAGATTTCAAGATAACAAGTGTTCTAATCTCACTTTTAATCAAAATCCATTAAAGAAATCCAAATGGTGATTTAGCTAAATGTAAAAATATGAAACACATAAAATCATGAAATGAAAAGTATAAGGTATTTAGATACCTTAGAATGATGAATGATGATAGATACAATTGATCTAAACCCTAGTTTATGGATATCAAACCCGAGATTATACACTAAGAAAAACCCTTAAATCCTTTGAAACCCAGATTCTTGCACAAACTTTCTTAAATCTTCGAAAACGAGGAGATCACCCTTCGATCTTTATTAGACACCTTAGAATAGATGTAAGAACATCTTAGTATTTGATCTAGATAATCAAAAGTATGGATGTGTTATGGAGGTTGGTTTTGAGCCGTGATATAGATGAGAGAAATGAGAGAGATTTTTGTGTTTTTACACTTAGGAATGTTTTTGTATGTTTTTCTTGACTTGTTAACCTTTATATAGGGCTTACTAAGGTTAAGAAACTCTGTTTAAGTTAACTAGGTTAAAGTTAAAGAAATATCTAAAAGATATTTTAGATAAATATCTAATAAATATCTTATAAATATCTAATAAATATGACGTGGTTCATAAAATGATATTTTATGATCATAAGAATAATAGCGAGACATGTCGTAAATTTTTACGATGCTCAAAACGATTAACGAACACGCGATCAACCGTTGACTCGCGAAACGTCAAAAATAAAAATTATCAATTCTTCTCCAAATTTTTTCATAATAAAATACGAAAATATTTATTATCGACAAATAAAATGTTAAAAGTCGACACTCACTCACGGAAACTCGTAAAATAGATGACGTCGAAAATGACCTGAAAATACGGAATGTTACATCACCCTCTAATGATGATTAGAAGGGGTATTTATAGGAGAAGGAAGGAGGCTTCCTTTCCTTTATTTTTCACTTCTAGTCCATATTCTTTGGCAATTATGCTATTTCTTACTTTTAGCATAATATACCTTATTACAAACTACTTTATTCTAAACAAAATAAAGACTAATGACTAAATATAATTAAACCACATAATTGACACTTTCTATGAACCTAACAATCTCCCCCTAAGGGTCGATTATTCTGGGCGTTCCCTTCGTGGTCCAAGTGGTCTTCCATTCACATGCATCTCCCATCTTCTCATCTGGTTGCGATACTTCAATCTTACTTCAATCTTTTCTTCAAACAACTTTAGATACTCAACCTCATCATTCGTAAGTTCTCTTTGTACCTAGCCATACTTAACATCATTATTGTAACTCTTTAAACCTTCAAGTACTCTAATTAGTGTTGCATCACAAAATTTAGTGGAATCTTCTGAATTGTCTATCAACCTTTTCTCTTTCTTGCTATTCTTGTATATCATTCCATGCATGGGCTCATAGATGATGGAGAACATTTTGTGCTTTTCAACTCTTGGGAAAGATATTGTTGGTGCAGTAAGATTAACTTTCTGTTGATAACTTTCAATTCCAAGTTGAAAATCATGCACTCTTTCCCATATCACTGAACTTCTGATGAATACTGATAAAGACCATAGCAACCCTATTTCTGCATAGTCAGGAACCTTGCCATTCATAATCAGCAAATACATGTCCTCAATATCATTCTTATTGAGATTCTTGTAATCAGGCTCGGTAATCGACACAATGCACTCATTAGCTCTTCTTGCAACTATCTCTGTGATAAACTTGTGTTCATGACCCAATTCCTAGTACGTCTTGATGACTTGAATGATCTTTGAATTTGAATAAACCTCTTCCTTTGGTTTTCCAGGATCTTTCTGTTTCTTTATGTAGAAGATCTTCGCATGAGGATTCTTCCAATGTTCAACACCATATCGAGCATAAGGATTAAATTTCTTAACACACTTATTTACCCATCTGGAAGTTCGTTCTTCAATATCATCATCATTGAAGATAATTGCAGGAAACTTGTAAAGTGACAATACTATCTTCTCGGGCCCTGAACTTCCTTTCTTCAGATACAAAAGATCTTGATTTATTAGAGATAGTGCTGGAGCTTCAGGATCTCTTTGACAGCTTTGAACTAGAGGTGTGGTCTTTCGTGGATGTGGAGAGACAAGAATTTCCTTTCTACTTTCCCAAACAATGTCACTTTTCAAGAAATTCTTCATCTGATCAATATGATATTGATGCTCATCTCCTGAAGTACATCTTTGTCTCAACATCTCATCAGCCATTTTCTTTAACTTTGCTTCATCAATAGTCAATGATACTTCTTCCATAATATCTTGTGACACTTGCTTCATCGGTATTTCATCATCATCTGAAGCATAAGAATCAGTCCAAAAATCATAATCATCTACTTGCTCTTGATTACCTAAAGTTGATGGACCTCGTTCCTCTTCATTGACTTGTCCAGACGATGACTCTCCAGACACATATGCTTCATACTTAGATGTCTTCTGCTGCTTTGCACTATTCTCCCCCTCAGGATGAGCATCATCATGAGGATCGTCTTGATCTCTTGGGCGAACGGCAGAAGTTCTACATGTAGTTTGTTGTACCTGAAGTCTTTCAAACTTCATCTCGAGTGCCAACCATATAGCTATGTCTTGCTGCTGTAGCTGAGGATCGGCTTTCATAGAGAGATATAATTGATATTGTTGTTCGGGAACTGATGTTGTTTGTGATTGAACTGGATGAACATGAAGGATGTGACCAGACATGTAACTTCTTACTAATGCATCAACTTGAGAAGGAATGTGATTATCAATAGCGTTCTGAATTTGTGAGGAAATTTCAGCCTGTATATTCCCACGCTCTTGTAAAATAGCTTTAGCAATCATCGTTCCATTCACTTTTTAGTCTTTTGACTTTTCAGAATCAGGTCCTTCCGAAATACAATGGAAACTTGATCTCTAACCTAATCAGGAACTTTCTTTTTAACTTGCTCCTTAATATGCGTATCAACCATAGTGGGTGGTTCGGTAGTTTTACACACGTAATATATATATAAAATATAACTTTGAGAGTAATTAAGAAAATTACCAAGTTACCCTTGATAAAATTCACTCTTAAAAATATATAGTATAATATAAAATACGTATATTAAACCGGGTAAGTGATAAGTGTTGAATTGTATATATAAAATACCCAGGATTTAGCCAATAAAAGCCAAAAATATGCCAAAAGATGGAAATATGTGTGCTTTTGTGTCTTAATGTGCAGGAAAGGATATCAAAGTCAAAAAGAGCAAAAACAAAGCCAAAACCATCAAGAAACGGAAAAGACAAGTGTACAAGAGAGAGATTTGATGCTAATTTCAAAAGCCGGATCAAGACCGTGGTCGAGAAAAGTCAAGAAAGAAAAGAAAAGGACAAAGTAAAAAGACCATTATACCCTTTGAAGAGGATGCAAAAGTACTAAACTCCCTTTTGGGCCTTTCTACACTATTCGGATCACAAAAGCCCAACAAAAAGCCCAAAGTAAAAGCCCATTTCTTGTTTTCTAAACTACAAGGGCCGGAAATGTAAACTCTCAAAGTCATTTTATACTACACTATGAAGAAAGAAAACACAAGGACTAGTTGTGCAATTTCCCCAATCTTTCAAACATTACGCGGTATAAACTTTTCCCCCTAACCGTTTGCAACCAATTTTCCTGCCAAAAACCCCAACAAACCCAACTTCCCTGAATCACCTTTCCCGTCTTTTCCAAGTCCACCTCACCTCGTATTTACCATCTCCACGTCATTTCTATGACGTGGCAGCTTCCTATTGGTGCGAACACCTTACCATACATCATCAACGGCTAAAAATCAAGTTAAAGTGATCAAGGGCTAGGAATGATGGAAGTTCTCATTCCTTTCTTCCATCTTCATCTATAAATAGAAGCCTGTAATAGATAGTGAGAGAGTTAGGTAGTTAGAGAGTTTTTTTTAGTTTTTCTTTGTAAATTTCCCTTTCCAATTTTTTGTACTGTTCATCTTTTCAATTAAGCTTTTAAATTTTTAAAAGTCAATTGTACTTCCTGTTTTTAATCTTGTACTATCCTTTCTTAAGCAATAAAAATAATTGAGTTGAGTTTGTTTTAAAGTTTTCAAGTAATAAGCTGTTTTTAGCTAATAAGCTTGAAATAAGCTCAATATAGCTTATTTTGTTTTCTTTAATGCACAAATTGTTCAAATGTTATTAAAATCTTGCTAAATACTGTAATTGCCTACTTTTGTTCACATATGTCCATTTGAGTTCAAGTTGATTGAGTTTTGAAGCAATGAGGAGTGATAAGCTACTTTCAGCTTATTGAGCTTATAGCTTATTGGTTTAGAGGCTAGGAGCCATTAGGTTTATGTTTTAAAGCCACTTATTCAGAAAGAGTGGCTAGAGTTCAGAGACTACAATTTAGGTTTCACCTTCTATATTTCATAGTAGCATTTGATAGCTTATCAGTAGCTTATTTCATTGTTAATTGTGCTTAACTTGTTTAATACTGTTTTAGTTGTTTAAAGATGCAAATGTCTTATAGTTGTTTTAGCTAGATCATTAGGTTTCATTTTGCTTTTAATTATGTCATAAGAGTAGAAAGCTAGCTGAGTAACTTGATTATTGCTCTTAATAAGCTTTAGTTTTTATAAACTTAATACTTTATTGGTAAGTTTCAAGTCTGAGTAGGATATAAGGTTTTAGCATGATTAGTTTTAAAATAGATTTTAAGTAGAATTAAGTTTGGACAGTGAATGTAAAGTAGTGTTTGGGTTAAGGCATTTTTGACCTTTAAAGTCAACATGTTCCTGTCATAGCACTTTACATAGTTGAGATTTTTATAGTGTTCAAGTTTTAATTAGGTTTTAAAAGTTAGTTTGTAGATTTTCAAAGTTTAGAGCTTAAAATTCTCTTGCTAGCACCAGGGCAGTTTTAAGTACAAAGTAGTTTTAAGTGTTAAGTGATTCACAGGATTTTAGAGTCCAAACTTGGTTAGTATGCACTTAGATACAATTAGTGAGTAGGTTTATGAGTTTTTACCTTAGAATTTAGCCTGCACTTAAGCATTCACCAAGTATATCAGCATAAACAGTACTTACTCAGTAAGTACTGTTTGATGCTTATCATTTTTAAGCTGTTTTTTTAGCACTAGTAATTAGGAGTTAGAACTTAGTTTTAAGCATCTTAATAGTACTCTATGAGCTTTATATAAATCATCTCTTGAGTTTCATTTTTAAGCTCTAAGTCTAGTTTAAATGTTCCTGCAAAAGTGGTATTAGCAACAGTTTAGATTTCATGCTTATTTCTTTTGAATTCTATTTTCTAGTTATAATTTTCAAATTCCTTTTATCTAGGTTTATTTCTAAGCCATCGTATAGATTATTTCAAAAACTTTAGTTTTAGAATTTTGTTTGAGCTTTTTAGCTTAGTTAGAAGTAGTTAATTTCAGTCATTAAGCTGAACTTTCACTTTTTAAGATCAAATTCCTTGTTAATCTTGTTTACTTGTAGTTCATTTCTTTTTAGAAATACCTAGTACATATTATAAGCTTCATTTAGTTTCTTTTAGATTTTATTTTCATTAAGTAATCAGCTAGATATAAGCAAAAGATTAGAAAAGCTAAATTTTCAAAGCAAAGCCTTAGTTTCTGTAACACAGATTAAAAAGCTTATTTTTTAGCTTATCTAGTTGATAAAAGTTCAAAGTGCTTTTATTAAAGTTGTAGTGTATAAGCTCAGGTCCAACTTTGTAGTTTTAAGATTTTGCTAATTTTCACTTTTTAGATAAGCAAAAAAAGGCCCCCCTAAAAAATAAAAAAAAAAAAAAAAATAAATCGTAGGGTTTGTTTGGAACTTTTTCAATAGTTAAGGGTTGTCTGTTATTACTATAGTGTAAATTTCTTTTATTTACCCCGCTTACCCTTTACTTTCAATTGTTTCATTTTCTACCCTGTCTTTTAGGATAAATAAAATAGTTTTAATATTTTTAATAATTAGTTTAATAAAATTAGGTTTTAACTTTTAATTGATAAAATTAGGGTTCAATTAGGTTATAAAAATTGGGCATTTTTGTTCCATTTGATTTCTGCACTTTTTAAGTAGATAAAAAGCATTTTTCTTAATTTTTCCAATTAAATTTGTATTTTCTAGAAATTAAAATAGGTTTTAGATAATTTCTTTTTCTTAAATAAATCATAGAAAATAGAAAAATAGTTGAAAATTTTTAATTCTTTTTGTGAAAATTTTCTTTTTAATTCTAGTATTTTTGAAAAATAAAAGTAAAATTTTAGTGTTAATTTTTAGAAAAAGTTTATTTTTAGTAATTCATTTTTCTTTAAAAATTCATAAAAAATTCAAAAATAGTTAAAAAATTCCAATTCTTTTTCCTAAAATTTTCTTTTTAAATTTGTGATTTTTAGGTAAAAAGTTTGTTAAAAGTAGTGCCTTAGATTTTAAATTTCAGTTTTAGCTCACGTTTTTACTTTTCGTGCATTTAAATTTCGCGTTAGTTAATTGATTTTAGTTTCTTAAATTCTCTCTATAGTTTAATTGTGCTATTATCAAACTCAAATCTTCGACTGTATCGATTCTCCAGTCCAGCCTCGTTGGGGATAAACGACCCGGGAACATTCTATACTACTTCTCGGTTTTATTGATCTTGTGGATTTTTAGACTTATATATATTTTATATTTTATCATATATTATATATTTAGTATAAAATTCGACGATCACCAACTTAGTTGGTATTTTTGCTGTGTTGCTGAAAAGACTAGAAGCTAATCAAAGTTGAAGTTTAAAAGGTTGTAAAGTGTTTGGATACATCCTCCTGGTGTTCAAGAAGCTCAAGATAAAGAAACATGAAGGTTGACAAGTAAATATCATGTTTAGGGGAGGATTGTTGGGTTTTAGAAGACTTTACAACTTACTGCTGCTGGTTCAACATTGGTGCTGCTAGTGAAGATTTAGTGCTGTTGAGAAAGATTGAAGAAAATAGACTAAGTCTTTAGTACTGTTAGTGTATAGTTAGTACTACCAGTACATTGTTAGTACTGCAAGCCTAGGCATAGTTAATAGAAATAGATCAATAGAGATCGATTAGCAATCATAGCTTGTAACCTAATACGATTCAAGTTATAATATAAAGTGTGAGTTTGATAAAAGATCTTAAACCATCTTGGAGACTATCGTGAAGCTATGTAATTACGGTTGCCAAAAAAGAGCAATCCTTTTATTCCGATCCGATTCCAATGGCTGATTACCGACCTAAGGCGCTAGCAAGCTTCAAGCGTCCCACCGGGGGGTTTGAAAGTCCTATAGTTTGTACCTACCCATTAAAGAACAAAATTTTGAACTAAAATCCTCTCCCATTAATCTTGTTCAAAATCGAATTTTCCGAGGGGAGGTAAATGATGAGAGCCTCATGCTCATATTCTTCATTTTGAGATCTAACTAATAATCAAAGGTACCCGAATGTACCTAACACCACCATCAACCTTCTTCTCTTCCATTTTCTTCTTGACGGGGTTGCAAAACATGGCTCGACAAAGACCCCCGATTTCTATTCTTACATGGTGATGACTAAGTGTCTAAGTTCATTAACTTTTCTTTCCACCTTCTAAATGCCGCAGGACCATCTTCGGAAGAATAACTATTTTCGACAAATTGCCAAGACTCTTTCTCCGAAGCTTGGGAACGTTCAAGGAACTCTAAGGAAGTGTCCTCGACATGGTTTTTCACTCATGCACCAATTAGACCACATTCTATAAATTTCGTTGAGCTATAATGATCAAGATTCTCGTAATTCCGCTGTCGGAGCAATTTTCTCTACAAAGAGTCCAACCGAAGGATTAAAAATCATAGAGAATAAAGCCAAAGTAGATGTTCACGTAACGCCGTAATGCGAGTGAGTAAGAATGCTCCTCCCATCTTCTTTACTTCTTCAAATCATCTAACTTCGAATTCCAACAAATGGCCAGCGGCATTAAGAGGATAAGATGACTTTTGACTTTTAGGAATGAAATGAATAGATGAAAAATAAGGATGAAAGCACTTGTGCCTACCCCGTTACTGAGTAAAGCGGTGGAGGAAAGGTGTACTACTTGTGGTAGTAATCATAGTTATAATATGTTCCCAATGACTAGAGGAGGTTATGAGTACCTGGTTTATCATGATAATTTTCAACAATTTCAACAAACCGCTTCGGTCGGTAACTTTGTTCAAAATGGAAATTCCGGATACCATCCTCCCCAACCTTAGGCGAACCCAATAAGACCACCGGCTTACTCAACCCAATCCCCAAGCTCTAGACGTTTCTAACAAGGATACAATGGGAAACCAAGGGTATAATGGGACTAGGAATGTGAACCAAACCAATCAAGTTAACCATGGAGCTAACATAGGGCTTAACCAACAAGCTCAAGCTTATCAAGCCCCGAGTACACAAGTTTTCGTGGACTTTGCTATGATTTGAGGCTATACAAAAGCAAATGATGTTACTTGAATATAATTGCAAAAGAATTTGAATGATTTCAAAAGGAAACAACAAATTTTTCAAATGAGCAAGAATTTTCAAAATATGATGCTTAACATGTTTTCAAAAGCAAAAGGAAATAACAATGCCTCGGGTTCCAGGAACTTTACCAAGTAATACAATTCCTAATCCAAGAAATGAAGTCAAGGCTATCACCACTAGAGTTGTTTAGCTTAGATGGACCTTACCTCCTATGCTCTCCTCCTTATGCAATCCGGACATGAAGGATGGCAAGAACATGAGGTGAAAAAGGACCAAGTGCAACCCCCAAGTTCATCAAAGTACCTCAAGAGTCCAACCCTCCGTAGTCAAAACAAGGAAAGGTCCAAAATAGAGAAAAAGAACCCATTGTTGAGCCTAGAGTTGTTAATGAACCTTTCAAGACTAAGACAAATTTGCCTTACCCTTCAAGAGTTGAAAAGGACAAGAATCGTGAATCCTAGAAATGAAGTCAAAGCTATCACTACTAGGAGTGGTTTAGCTTATGATGGACCATTACCTCCTATGCCTCCTCCTTTTGTCAATCCGGACAATGAGGATGGTAAGGAAGTTGTTAAATAACAAGGACAAGTTGATTGAGATAACAAAGACACCAATGAATGCTAATTGCTCCGCGGTCATTCTCAAAAAGCTTCCCGAAAAGCTTGGTGACCCAGGACGATTTCTCATTCCTTGTGATTTTGGGGAGTTTGATAATCACTTGGCTCTAGCGGATCTAGGTGCAAGTATCAATCTCATGCCCTTGTCTATTTGGAAAAAACTTGGACTTCCCGACCTTACAAGTACTGGAATGGTTCTAGAATTAGCCGACCGAACAATTTCTAAACCCCTCGGGATAGCCGAAAATGTGTTCGTTAAGGTCGGAAAATTCTATTTCCCGGTCGATTTTGTGATATTAGACTTTGTTGCGGACCCCCGTGTACCTTTGATACTTGGTAGGCCTTTCTTAAGGACCGCATGGGTCTTAATTGACGTCTACGGGGAAGAACTAGTGATAAGGGATGGTATGGACAGGATAGTCTTTAAACCGGACGGTCGTCAAGACAAAGAGTCAATCCACATGATGGACATTTATGATGACCGGTTCAAAGATGTTTGTGAACCTGAGAGTAATGATTCTTCTTCTCCCACATCTACTATTGTTGAAGAGTTTGACTCTCTTGTGGGAGAAATTATCAAACAAAAGGAAGAAGTTAAGAAAATATCTGACCCAGTTGCTAGAAGAAGGGCTTGTTTTACATCAAATTTAGAGAATTTTAGAATCATTCACCAAGGAAGAGTTATTCATTCACCTCAAATTGCTTCCGTAGATGCAATTTGACACATCTTTCCAAACAATAATCTTGAGGACTCTTTCAAAATGGGGGATGAGAATCTTAAATTTATTCCAAAAAAGGAATTAGACAAAGAAGATCTTATTCCAATCCCAAGAGAGTCCAAAATTGGAAAAGAGTGTGATTTTCCTCTTTGTGATGATTTTCAAAGTTTCAAGAATTTTTCAAACCCTTTCTTTAGAAAAAAAGATGGGTTTCCCTCTAGAAATGACGAGTCAATTCTTAAGGAGGAGGTTCATACGGAAACTCTTAAGAGTTATTTGAACCCTCTTTTTGAAGACGACGAGGAAATCATTTCTATTGAGGTATCTAGACAAATTTCTCCGAAAGTTAATTCTGAACCCTCAATTGAGTCTCCAATTTCATCTTCTCCTAGCCTCTCTTCTTCAGAGGCTAGTGAGTACTCTCTGGATGAGTTCGCCGATGAACTTGCTCTTATTGACTTCTCATCATACCCAGAGAGGGATGACATGACTCCAGATGATGTTATCGAGTTCTTGCTTTACGGTGACCCTACTAGTGATCCCACTGAGTCCAAAGTTGAGGAATTCATTAATGAAAATACTCCCGATATGTCAAAAGAGTTTGTTTTAGATGACATGTCATTTTCACCAAAAGAACTTAATTTGGACAAAAAGAGTTACAAGTTTTTCATCTTGGACATTGGAAATTCTTTAATTAATCTTGAGACTAACTCTTATGTTGGGAGTGATATGTGGTTTTATGTGGATTTTAATCTTGTGGATTTGATATTCCATGATGAACATTCAGGAAAGATTTTGATCTCGGGCATAACAATTCATTGGGTAATCTTTTGA
The DNA here is from genome assembly GCA_026074375.1 of Tanacetum coccineum. Taxonomy (NCBI): domain Eukaryota; kingdom Viridiplantae; phylum Streptophyta; class Magnoliopsida; order Asterales; family Asteraceae; genus Tanacetum; species Tanacetum coccineum. The sequence goes on from BQNB010103957.1 coordinate 15,370, forward strand.
CAAGGCTGCTTATTAATTGAAAAAGGTTCAAAAGGACGTTAGGCGCATCTAAAGACTCTTTTGATCTTGATGTTTTGACCCACTCCATCCCACCTTTAATGACTTTTAATGTTACCTCAAAGCATTTTCGGGTTCACATTTTCAACTCTTGAATATCTTTTCTAAAAATGGTTTTTTGAACACGGAAATCAGAAAATGCTTTGGTGATATCTTTCATCCTTCGTTTGGGGAGGTGTTCACCTCCTTAGTTTTTCTTTCCATTGCTATGATCCACCATAAGAACCTAGTTTGGGGACAGAGTCAATCGAAAGGGGGACTCTTATATAAAAACAAGCGGCTTCGTGGGAGGCACCCCATGCTTAGCCTTTTATTTTCTTTTTCATTTTTATTTTTTTGCTTCCCCACAGGACAATTATTCGGGGGCGGTATAGCTTGTACTCTGTTAAACAAAAACCTAATCCGTTTTAGAGATTTAGTCTTTTTTTCTTTTTGAGCTAACAATGTAAAAAAAGGAGAGGAAGCTTGTTCTTTTTTCGTCTCTTGTTGTTGTTTGTGATTTTTGTTATGGTTTTCGGATTTTGGGATAGCTTCATTGGTCAAAATTTGTGGAAGGACAAAGAAATTCCCACGCAATTACCATTGATGGTCTCCTATCTTCTCTTCATAAATAAGGAAAATCTCTTATATTGTCTTTATCGAACTACATCTATTCTTTTGGCATAACAATAGAATTTTTGTTTAAGATTCCTTTTGGACCCTTATTTTTATAACTTTGGGAAAAAGTTTCATTTTAAGATGGGGAGGCTAAAGGATATCTTCGATATTGGACTTGCACTTCACGCAACACTTGGTTGGAATCTTTTCTGAATTACCTTTTTGTGAAAAGTAGAGAAAATTTTAAATTTTTATGTTATAAGTAATAAGCTCAAAAGACGCTTAGTTTGAAAAAAACCGCTTTTTTGTACGTCCTGGTGAGAAAAATAGGAATGTTATTTTGACTTGACCGGCGTGGAAAAATGTTCCATTGCTAGTTCTTTAACCTAACCTTTTGTAGGGCCAAGCTTTCACAAATCATTGCTTTGGGTTTTAAAATGTGTCAGAAAAAAGAAATGAATGTAGTTTAAATATAAGTTTGTATTTGTTTTAAGACCAAGGATTATTTGGAAAACATTAAAGCTTATATGAATGATTGTGTTTTTTTACTCCCATAAGCTCCTTATCACACTTAATCATAACGTGCTTTTTAATTTAGCTAAGTACAACCAATGTCTTTAGAAAAAGTCGTACATTTTGAAAATAGCAATTCATTTTAATATGTAAGTAAGATTTTGGTTTCAAATTTAGTAAGTTGATTTTCTTATAGTGAAATTTTTCATTCATCAAAAAAGATAGATTATAAAAAGAATGCCAATGAAGCTCTTTTTAATGCAAAAGCAGTATTTTTCTGCCAATGAAGATTCGCAAAAAATTAGAATAATAAGGCTATATGTAGTTTTTTTAATCGTTGGCGTATCCATGTTGAGAGCAAGACGAGGATTGGGGTCGCAACTAAGGATTAGAAATCTATGTACGGAGGATCAAAGGGTTGTCAGGCATTCATACTAGGGAGCGAGGCCACTAGGTGATGATTGCAACTAAGGGACTTTAGGATTCTAGGCTTCTGTAGAAAACGGTGTTGTCGGATAACCACAGAAACGTTAGCAGCGGAAGTGCGTGTTCGATACTAGCAAGAACACCGGTTGTTGTTGCGAATCCTATTTGGGGGAGAAAGCCTAAGTAGGGGGTTCGAAACTAAGAAAACATTCCTATTGCAGAAAAAAATACTTATAGTATATGGAAATTAAAAAGATGGTTAATAAATTCTCATTTTCTAATCAATTTCTAAGTTTTGTTTCCTCTAATTTCTTTTTGCTTTGAGTCAAGATTTATCTATGTTCAGTATAAATTTGAGACTCACAAGGCAATTGTAAAGCATAGATGAATTTAACATATGAGTATAAATTGATCTTTAGTTGAGTTAAAAAGGTGCACACATCTTAATCAGTAATTTATTACCCGGGAAGAGCAAAGTTTAAAGTTGTAAGTATAAAGAGCTTAATCATTTAAACTTATATTGACAATGATTCTTGTTTATTTGCTTTGTCTAGTTAGTGAAAAGTCAAGGATGGACGATTTTTCTCTTTTGGCTCTATTTAATCGGTGAGTAGACCTATTTCAAATGAGCCTAAAAGTTTGCAAATTGCAATGATTTGCCATTAATGTGTTTCCAAGAGATTAATTGTTGAGAAAAGTGAAAGTTGATTTTAAAGGTGATTTCATTAAAAGGTGAAAACTAGGGCATTTTGAAACTTATTAGTTTTACCAAAGTGTTAACTTTCCTAACTTGCGTGTGGAATCACGGCATATCCTTTTAGTTTGGGGATTTTGATATTTGCTAAATTGTTATTAAATTACCCGGATTTTGCCTAGTAAAAGCCATAAAAAGCCAAAAGAAGAGAAAAAGTGTGGGCTTTTTGTGTTTCTAATTGTTGCAGGGACAGGTATTTCAAGGACAAAAAGATAGCATAAAACGGTCAAAAACCGACAAGAAACAGAAGAGACAAGGAAAAAAGAGGTGAATCCGCCGACAGCAAAGATCAAGAAGACGATCAGCCGATACAGCAAGAAAGGCAGTCAAAGCAAAATAATGAAGCCAAGGACGAAAGTTGACAAGTGTTCAAAGATTAGAAGCTTATTTGAAGTTTTAAAGATTCAAGGACCAAAATTGCCAAAAGTGGAAAAGTGATTTATTAAAGAAGGAAAAAAAGATATAAAGAACAAGGACTGAATGTGTTATTTTGAAACTTGTTTCTACACTACAATTGGGCGGGTGAAACGCAGGGGCTACTTATGCACATATCCAAAAGTTCAAAACAGGGATACGCTTTTTTTTATCATTTTTTTTAATATTGTATTTTTAATTTTCTCCTACCGTGTTGAAAACAACCCCAAACAACACGTAACAAACTTTTACCCGCCAGAAATCAACTACAACCCCATACTGTCAAAAATTACCCCACCCCGCTCCTTTATAAGCATTCAAACCTGTTCATAAACCTTCTCCAATCACAAACGCCCACGTGGCATCCATTTATTGGCCAAGACACCTCACTTCTCCAATCCAACGGCTACAAATCAAATTCAAATGATCAAGGGTCGAGATTTAAGGGATGATTCTAGAATTCTTCCCTCCTCTTCACCAATCCTCTATAAATAGAGCACTTAGGTCTCATTTTTCCTGTTGTTGAATTTGTTTTAAATTTTTACTTTGTAATTCTTCAATTTTTAAGCAATTTACTTTCAAAGTTTAGCAAAAAGCTTTAAAGCATTTGTACTCTTTCCTTCTAGTCTTGTACCTCATAATTCAAGTAATACAATTCAGTTTTCAAGTTTTTTTTGTCTTTTAAGTTTCAATTCTAAGTCGTTTTTGATCAAATAAGCTCTTAATAAGCTCAATTGAGCTTATTACTGTTAATAAGCTTAAAATTCAGTTAAACTTTGTTAATCATCATTCTTCAACTCTTTTAATTCCATATTTTGTCAAAACATGATCACTTGAGAAGTATTGAGTTCATTTTCAAGCAACAAGGAGAAATAAGCTAAAATTTAGCTTACATAAGGATTTCTCTAGGAAAGTTATCATCCACTTCACTGTCATCACTTGACTCGTCATTTTCAATTCGGGACAAGTGGTCAGCTGTGACATTTTATGTTCCTTTTCTATTCTTGATTTCTATGTCAAATTCTTGTAAGAGTAAAATCCATCGAATAAGACGGGGTTTTGTATCTTGTTTTGTGAATAAATGTTTAAGAGCTGAATGATCGGTGTGAACAATGGTTTTTGATAGAATAAGATAGGATCTGAATTTATCAAATGCGAAAACTACAGCCATAAGCTCTTTTTGGGTTACGGTGTATTTTTGTTGAGCGGGATTTAGGGTTTTACTTGCAAAATAGATCGGGTGAAAGTTTTTACCATCTTTTTGACCTAAAACAGCTCCAACTGCGAAATCACTTGCATCACACATAAGTTCAAACGGAAGTTTCCAGTTTGGGCTTACGATCATAGGAGCACATGTGAGTTTCTCTTTCAATATTTCAAATGCTTTTTGACATTCATCATTAAATTCGAATGGAGTATCCTTTTCAAGCAGCTTAGTTAGAGGTCAAGCAATTTTTGAAAAATCTTTAATGAAACGTCGGTAAAAATCGGCATGTCCAAGAAAGCTTCTAATACCTTTGATATTAGTATGGGGTGGAAGTTTTGAGATTACGTCGATTTTTTCTTTGTCAACTTCAAGTCCTGCGCTAGACACCTTGTGTCCAAGCACAATTCCTTCTTTGACCATGAAGTGACATTTTTCCTAATTAAGGACAATATGAGCATCTTTACAACGCTGAAGCATTTTATCGAGGTTGTTTAGGCATTTATCGAAAGAGTTTCCAAAGACGGAGAAATCGTCCATGAATACTTTGACGGATTCTTTGATCATGTCGTGAAAGATTGATAACATGCATCTTTGGAATGTAGCTGGGGCATTACATGGCCCGAAAGGCATTCGCCTATAAGCGTATGTTCCGAAAGGACATGTGAATGTTGTTTTTTCTTGGTCCATAGGGTCGATAGGAATTTGAAAATATCCAGAAAAACCATTAAGGAAACAGAAATATTTATTTCCTGCGAGTCTTTCTAACATTTGATCCATAAACGACAAGGGAAAATGATCTTTTACGGATGCTTCATTGAGTTTACGATAATCGATGCATACTTGCCAACCCGCAACGGTTCTTGTTGGGACAAGTTCATCATTTTCGTTTGTGACAACTGCAATACCTTCTTTCTTGGTACCAAGTTTAATGTAGGTCTACAACATGGACTATCGCAATTGGATAAATAGTAGCGGTATCCAAAGAGTTTGATGATTTCATTTGTTCTTAGAACAACTTCTTGCATATTTGGATTCAACCTTCTTTGTTTTTGGACAACTGGTTTCTTGTCATCCAGAAGTTGTATCTTGTGTTTATAGAATGATGGGCAGATACCAGGAATGTCAGTCGTTTTCCTGGCAAAAGCTTCCTTGTGTTTTTTAAGGACGGATACAAGTTTGCTTTTGTTTTGAGCAGATAGTCGAGATGATATGATTACAAGAAGAAAAGATGGTTCTTCCAGGAATACATATTCTAAGTTATCAGGAAGAGGTTTGAGTTCAAGATCTGTAGGGAGTTCTTTGAGAGATGTTTTGATTTTATAATCGATGTCGATGGTAATTTTTTTGAATGGTGGTTCTTCGGTATCGGATTCAGATTCAAAATTTTCATCGGCAGTCATTGCTATGAATTCATTAAATTCAAAAAAGATTTCTTCTTCGAGAAGGGTTCCTTCGATGGGATGGAGGATTTTGCTTCCTTCGTCTAGAAGAGCGTCGAAATCTTCTTCTAAAATTTCATCGATAACATCGATACTAAAACAGGTATCATCGTTTGAGTAAGAGTGTTTCATTGCAGAGTCGATATTAAAGATCATTCGTTCAGTCCCAACTCCAAGATTGAGTTTTTTCTGTTTAACTTGAATAACTGCATCAGCAGTGTGAAGAAATGGTCATCCCAAGATGAGAGGAACTTTACTGTCTTCTTCCATTTCAAGAATAACAAAATCAGCAGGAAAGGTGAATTTACCAACTTCAATGAGCATATTTTCGGCTATTCCAACATGATATTGGAATGATCTGTCAACTAATCTTACGCTCATTTTGGTAGGTTTAAGAGTTTCGAGAGATAGTTTCGCATATAAGGAGTATGACATAAGGTTAATGCTAGCACCAAGATCGGCTAAGGCATTATCAGAGAAAGTTTTGTTGAAATTACATGGAATAAGGAAACTTCCGGGGTCTCTAAGTTTTGGTGGAACTTTATTTTGGATCATCGCTGAACTCTTATCGCTAAGGAAAGCGGCATAAATTTGTTCTATTTTATGCTTGTTGCTTATGAGTTCTTTGAGAAATTTTCTATAGTTAGGCATTCCGGCTAAGACATCGAAAAGAGGTATATTGATTCGGATGACTCGGATCATGTCAAGAAATTTTCCGTATTGGGCCTCCATTTTTTCTTTTCTTAGGCGATGAGGATACGGGATTTTTGGTTTGTATGGTTTGGGTAATTTCTTTGACTGGTTTTGTGGGTTGAGTTTTTGGTTGTGGTGTAGGTTCATCGTCTTCATCATCGCTATCGAAGTTGATAGGATTTTCGGAATTATTTTGTTGATCATCCGGGTTATCCGTTGGATTATACGATTTACCACTTCTTGTGATTACGGCATTCACATGCTCATTACGAGCTTGCGGTGGTTGGTAAGCTTTAAAGTTGCTACCTCATGGGTTTGGTTGAGTGTTGCTTGGAAGAGATCCAGAAGGTCGTCCAAATTGCTTGTCAGCGAGTCTGTTGAACTTAGTTTCGAGGTTTTGAATGAAAGCTTGATGATTTTTAACTACCATTTCGAGTTGAGTTTTGAGGTCCATGAATGTTTCTTTGACAAAAGCGTTGGTTGATTGTTGAGACTTCATGAAATCGTTGAATTGTTTTTGAAGATCATAAGGTTTATCATCAGTATTGGATCGGTAGTTGTCTCGATGGTAATCATTCTGTCCGCTTAAACGGCAATTATCACGATTTGAATCTCGGTCGCGGTAATCATTGTAAAAACGAGTCTTACGGAAAGTTTGCATGAATTTAGCTTCTTCTTCACGAGACATAGGCATGTCATCATCGTCAAGATCGGGTATTGGTTGTTTAGCTCGAGATTGGAGATCTTTGTACTAAGCATCCATTTTTATGGTCATGGCATCTATTCAGGCCATAATTTTGTCAGTGTCATAATTATTGCTACATTCATCAGTGAAAGCAATGGTTTCCTTAAGAGATGATTTGGTTTTTTGATTTTTAGCCTAATCGAGCTTGAGTAAAACTTTATCTTCGAGAAGCTGATAAGCTTGATTTGGTGTTTTATAGAGAAAAATACCACCAACTGCGGCATTTAGAGCTTCTTAGGTTATTTCGTTGAGACCATGATAAAAGATTTTGATAATATTGCCTTTGGACAGATTATGACCATGGCAGTTTCGGAGCATTTCTTTCATACGAAGCCAAGCATCGGTTAGAGATTCATTTTCATATTGAGAAAAGGCTCGGATTTCTCTGAGGAGTCGATCGAAAAGAGCTGGGGGGGAAAGAATCAGCTAATGAAAGCGGTTTGAAGTTCATCCCACGTTTCAATAGTTCCTTCATTGAGTTCGTCCAGCCATGTTTTTGTTTCTCTAGTGAGTGATAGGGGAAACATCATCAGGCGGACAACTTCATTTTTGGTATCTTTGTATTTAAACATATCCTAGATTCCTAGGAATTCATGAATGTGTTTATGAGGATCGGTTTTGATTCTGCCATCAAATTGGTTTCCTTTGACGAGAGTCAAGTGGTTACCTTTAATAGCAAATTTGTTTGCGGTTTCAGGAATAGTGATTGCGGAACCAGGAGTTGGAGCGACAACACGATCGGCAACCCACATGGGTTCATCATCCATTGGATCATAAATTTGAAGAATATCAAGAAAGTGAAGGAAGTAATTGATGTTGAGAATTGGCGGATAGACAATTCTCGGGTGTGGAAGTGGATTATTTCTTTGATCGTATGGAACTCTTCTGTTTCGTCGATGAAGTCTTCGATTCAGAGTACGTTCAGGTTCGGGTAAAGGTTCAACAAGTTCAGAATTAGAAGCACGTGTATGCATCCAAAGGAGAAATTTGTTTGGGTCAGTTTGCCAGAAAACTATATGGCGATTTTTGAAAAAGAAGGGGAGTTAAAGTAATTTTCCAGAGTTGACTATAGAATAGCTTAAAAGTCCCCAGCAGCGGCGCCAAAAACTTTTGATGTGTTTCAAAAGCTTTAAATTATAATGACTAAAAATACCAATTTTATTATAGAGAAACACACGGGTAAAAGTATAACCCACGTATGTAGTATAATCTTTTTAGGTAAGACTAGGTCGTCCACAGGGATTTGTGTAGTATTTAACTAATCAGAAAAACAGACTTTAACAATTTTGTAAATAACTTTTTACTAGTGATAATAAAGATGACTACTCGGATAGTTGAAAATAATTTATAAGTGTTGGAAATGATTAAGACCTCAAAGATGGAACTTTTAACTTATAAAAAGGATCTCTCGTTAGAAAATGTTTTCACAAATTAACTTTAATTAACTCAATATTTATATTTAGTTAACTAGACCAAATGTGTCACCTAAATAGTTTAGTTTCTAGTATATCAAAGCTTATTTTGTTTATCAGTTTACGAAAGTGGATTTCTCGACACAACCGTTAAAGATCATAGATAAATCTTTAAATCTGCATAGACCATAACGGGTCTTTCAACCTATACCGATATGATTATATAATCTAAGATTGATAAGCAAAACCGATAAGATAGGATACAATAAGATCACAACATAAGCTTGAGATTA
>BQNB010103958.1:0-23919 GCA_026074375.1 Tanacetum coccineum
CTTCTTCTGTAGGTTCCTTTTCGTCTTTGAGTATTTCTTTGTCATGCCCTCTTTCGGGAATTATCTGATTTTCTTCCAGCCGATGACACTCAAAAATAGCGATCGTCCGGGCTACCAGCGTGGCGATTCCCTTTGGGGTGGGGAACTTCATCATGGCATGGGTCGCAGAGGAGATAGCCTTGAGCTCTTTCATGTCGGTGCATCCTAGGATGATGTGATATGGGGATGACTCCCGCACCACGGTGAATTTCATCATGGTCCTTCGGCATAACCTTTCATTTTCGAACATTACGCTCAAATTGATTTTTCCCATTGGAATCAGTTGTTCTCTAGAAAATCCCACCAACTCTGTGTGAGTTTGTGTCAACCGAGCTAGAACTGATTGAGGTAGGTTATCAAAGCAGTGTTCAAACATTACTTGCACCACGGCACCCTGGTCCACAAAAACCCTCCTGGCCAGGTAACCTTCCACTTCGGCTTCTATTATTAAAGGTACATCTGACACGCCATCGGCAAGGAGTGAGGGAAAGGTTATTGGCGTATTCAACCAGCTTTCCTCTTGACTCCTTTAGCACTTGTGCTTGCGGTCTTCGCTCTCCACCCATACCATGTTGATTATCTTCCCGTTAATGCTGTTGTTCCCCTATTGTCTTCCTTTGTTATTTCCTCAATGTCTAACATCCTTAACTAAGTGACTGAGCTTCTCGGATTCTAAGGCCACCTATAACTTCCTTTTCAGTTGGTAGCAATCGTTAGTGTAATGCCCCTTTTCCCCATGATAGTCGTAGTATTTGTCTAGATTTTCCTTCTTTGGTGTTCTAACCATTGGTGGGCACGGAGGTAGCTGGAGTTGGAGTTCAGTAGCTAATATCTCCTTCAGCCGCTTGATGAGGGACTCCAAACTGAGTTGGTTAACCTCTTGTCTTCGGTTATCATACCTTCGGTAATCGTATCTTCGGTTGTGTATTCATGGGGGAACATATGGCTGATAGTGGTCCTTGCGACCGTAGGTGCTGTAGTTGTCTGCCCTTTAATGCCCTCCACCATGACCCGTACAAGGTGTCCTATTTCCCCTATAAGATGTTCCTTGAACCTTCTCCGGGTGCTCGCCCTTTGGCAGTTCTGTGTTTTTGTATGCCTCTTATGACTTAACGAAATCATGTACCATCTTCATCTTTTCGGTCACCATCTGAGGTACTCGATCAGATAATCGTCTTGCCAACTTCGCACACTTGGCATTGCCCATGAAGGCCGATATTTGCATCACTTCCGGAACCCTTTGAATGTAGCTTATCTACTTGGTCCAATGCTCTTTAAAATTGGGAAATGTTTCATTGGCTCTTCGAATGATCTTCGAGACCTCCATCAGATCCTTACTTCATTTCCTTCTTAGGGCAAATCTTTCTACGAACCTTTCACGGAGGTATGTCCAGCTATCTATTCAGCCTTTGGGCAGGCGGTCGAAACATCCCCTAGTTGGTCCGTCTAGGGTTTGCTGAAACATTCTGCACCAAACTGGCATCTCTCACTCTCCTTGGTTTGCTGCCCCTACGAACGAGTGATGTGATCGTCCGGATCAGTAGAGTCGTCGTATATCTTTAAATTTGTGGGCATCTGATGGTTTGGGGATGAGAACTCAATGATCCACCTTGTGAACGGGGACTTCAGCACTTCCTTGTACGGCCTCTTAAGGTTCTCGTCTTTCTCTTTGTTTTCTTCTTCGTTGAAGGTTAGGCGAATGGGTGTGATTGGCGTTCCAACTTTCTTATTGTGCTGTTTGATAAGGCTTTCTAGTGACGCTATGTGACTTAAGATTTGGTCTTGTAAGCTTAGGGAGTTGTTTTGGTTATTATTGTCTTCCATGATCCGGTTTGGCGGCTTAACCGGATCAGATGGAGGACCCGTCATTCTAAACTTGTAGCAGTTCAGAAATTAGGTCCCACGGATGGCGCCAATTTGTTGAAGTAAAATCTTGGTCACCGGCTTCTGAGATGATTTGTCGATCCCTTCAGACGCTGCTGGTAGGCTGTCCCTACACACGAGAAACAGACACGCGTTAGCCTCACCTTAGGTGTGACCCTAAGACTAAGCTCCGGCGTGAGAATAAGTAAAGTGTATATGTGAAGATACGGGTTGAAAATGCTACAGTTATCAGAGTAAAAATGGAATGAAATGCAATAAATGTCTTTGGGGTATTTATACTATCCCAAAGTGTACCTGTTAGTGACGTCGACAAGGTTGACTTGCCATATGACGTCGGCGAGGTTGTCATGATGTTGACAGTGTGTCAGTCATTCCGCTATGTTGTATCAGACGGGGTGTCAGGTCTCAGTCCTCTGACCAAAGATCGTACCTGCAAGATAAAGTCTTCTTATGTGTTGTTTTTTGCTATGTCCCATCGCTTTCAATCCGTGTCTTAATATGACGCCCGGCACGTATGCCGAAGAATATAGTGGTGTCCAGAGCTATGTGTCTGGTACATACGCGAACAACCTGACAGAAGCTAGGCTTCGTAAGTAATGGAGTACACCGTCAAGTCTCCCTTTAAGATAATGGGTAGCTACTAGCTAGAAAGATATCTTTTTCCAATTTTAACAATATTTAAAGCACAAGGTACAGTAGAGCAGTCGTGCTCGTGCTGTGAGAAAAAGTGGTGTCTCGTCGTCACTTTTTCCGATAACATCAGAGTTCACCACAAGATCAAAAACCCCTCCTTGGTCAACATCACATTTCTGGTATTATGGTGACCTCACTTATTTTTTCTTTTTTTTCTTTAAATTCAACAAAAACAATATATTAAACTAAAATTAAAATTTCATTAATAAAAATAAATAATACATTAAAAATTCATTAATAAAAATAAAGGATACATTAAAAATTCAATAATAAAAATAAAAAATACAACTTAATGATTAAGGTTCTATACATGCTCCACAATATCGCGTCGAAGGTCGTCGTGAAATCTCCTATCCCGAAATTCTCTGTTTTTCCTTCGTTGTGTCTCGCATCGTTTGACCCAAGTACGTTGAATATTCTGTTGTGGAGAAACAAACATATCTCCAAATTCACTAACTTCGTATTTTTGATCTTTCAATATCATGTTACTATGTAATATGATGCAACAATACATGAAATCTTTTAATCGGTGACATGATATTGACGTGCTGTAAGATGTATAATTATCCCCACCGACCTTGTAGGACTTCGACAGCTCGTTCAGTATCTTTTTTTGAACTTTCTTGAACTCTTTTAAACTTCATTGTTTTTTCATCCATTGCCATAGTAAACGATTTGACAAACGTAGATCACTGAGGATAAATTTCATCCACGAAATAATAACATTTTTCGTATGTTTTTTCATTTACAAAAAACGAAACTTTTGAAGCTTTATCCGCTAGAAGGTCATCAAATAACGGTCAACCATATAAAAAACATTAAGTTTGTTGTATTTTGCCAGCTGAGAACTATAACTCCCAAAATATGCATAGCCAAATCCACCAATTGTTTATCACAACGCTTCAAGTATTATTGTGCAAACCGTTCTTGACGCCGCGGGAGTTAATAATCGTAAAAATCGAACATAAATAAAGGTCGTGAATCATATTGTTTTTTTAGGAAGTATTTTTTTTGTTGTGTATGAAACCGCTGAAGACACCGTACGGTGTCTCGCGCCTCGAGTGACGTTTTTTTTTTTTTCAAACCATTTGAGCTAGCTACTAAGGCTTGAGACATCAAAACGCGAGATGGGTACGGTCTTCACGCCGTTAGATGGCGTTTTTGTCAAAACGCAAGCACATAACGCACTGTATCATGGACTCTTAAGATTGTGCTATGTATCTATAAAAATATATAAATTATTTAAGAATTTATATATAATATGTGTTTGTGGTAAATAGAGATTTCAAATGCTATGCTTTTAGATGTCATGTGGGTGTTAAAAGCTAGTAGCATTTCGGTTGCATTAAAGTCTATACAATTATATATCATCAACCTGGTGGTCCTGTTTAATGCATTTGATAATGGCCCATCTCTTATTTTATATCATGTGGACGTCCTTCAGGATCTAGCCAACTTTCATGCTTCCCCCCCCTCCCCCCCCCCCCCCCCCCCCCCCCACCCCCCCCCACCCCCCCACCCCCCCCCCCCCCCCCCCCCCCCCCCCCCCCCCCCCCCCCCCCCCCCCCCCCCCCCCCCCCCCCCCCCCCCCCCCCCCCCCCCCCCCCCCCCCCACCCCCCACCCCCCCACCCCCCCCCCCACCCTCCCCAACCATATAAAACATTAAGGTTGTTATTTGCCGCTGATACTCCAAAATATGCATGCCAAATCCACAATTGTTGATCCACAACGGCTTCAAGTATTATTGTGCATACCGGTTCATATCGCCGTGGGAGTAATAATCGTAAAAATCGGACTAATCATTGTGGTCGGGATTCATAGTGTTTTTTAGGAGTATTCATATTGTTTTTTAGGATTATTTTTGTGTTGTGTATGAAACCGGTGTCTCGCACCGTCGTATGGCGTTTTTCCAAACCATTTGGGCTAGCTACTAAAGCTTGAGACATGAAAACGCGAGATGGGGTACGGTCTTCACGCCGTTAGATGGCGTTTTTGTCAAAACGCAAGCATATAACGCACTGTATCATGGACTCTTAAGATTGTGCTATGTATCTATAAAAATATATAAATTATTTAAGAATTTATATATAATATGTGTTTGTGGTAATAGAGATGCATATGCTTATGCTTTTAGATGTCATGTGGATGTTAAAAGCTAGTAGCATTTCGGTTGCATTAAAGTCTATACAATTATATATCATCAACCTGGTGGTCCTGTTTAATGCATTTGATAATGGCCCATCTCTTATTTTATATCATGTGGACGTCCTTCAGGATCTAGCCAACTTTCATGCTTCCCCAATAGTTATATATAGTAATATATAGCTCTAATCGAGTCGAGTCGAGTTTGGGTTTGACAAAGCTTGAGTTCGGCTCGATAACTCGAAGAGGTTTAATCATCCAAGCTTAAATTCTGCTAGAGTAATACTTGATCGAAGTTTGAGTTCGGATCAAGAAGCTTAAAGTCGTATACAAACATTGTATTGATAGTTAAACTAATCAATTAAGTTACGAAAATTTGCGATGAACTAAAGAGCAAATAAGTTATACAAAACACTCGAGAACATCAGGGTTTAAAAAGACCTTCTATTATACACATTAGCCTTTAAGTTGTTTAAATAAATATATAAAATAAAAATATATAGGTACATAAAAGGCTCAAAAAGCTTGAGCCTGGCTCGATCATTATGTGTTTCGAGCTGGTTTATTAGGCTTGGGCTCAGTCTCAAACTCGATAAAAGCTCGACTCGATCGATTCAAGATCGAGGTAGCTCGAACTCAAGTTGTTTTATAAAAGTTTGGCTTGTTTGCGGCTCTAGTAATCTCCCCGTAAATTATATAAACATACAAAAATGAGGAACACTTGCATTGAATTGCCGGGTTGACCCGACCCGGCCCGACCCGTTTTTTTTTGTATTTACGATATAGCCCCTAAAATAATTACGAAATACCCCCTCGCACTATGTGTCAAATTACGAAAACGACCGTTAACCTTTTTTTTTTACATAACACAGGTAACCAAAACCGCCGCCCGCCAAACATTCCGCAGCGAAGCGCAGGCAGGCAAACTCGTTCAGTACATTGATAACAAAATTTACTATATAATTGTGGACATACGATTCACTTCCTCAAATGGCAAATTCAATCAAGCAACAACTAGCTAAAAAGCTAAATCAAAGAAGCTCTAATAAGAATGAGAGGGAAGCTTGATCGACCTTTTCGCACAATATATTTTTCTTCGATGTTTTAAGTTAAAGCGAACACGATTTTGATACGCCTCCAAAAACTTTAGCTTAGAAAAAAAAGTTTTTTCAAGCACATCAACTCTTATGTTTTGAATCCGTTATATTCTTATCATCTTAGTTGATTTGAAATGCAAGAAATGAGAAGATCTTTGCAGTTAAAATGTGTTTGATAGAGGTTCTCTTTATCAAACTACAACATATTTGTTTTTGATAGTTAAACAATAGGTGTAAAAAGAGTTCTCTTGATTGAGATATATGGCTTTATTATTCTATGGTCGCATGTTATGTTTTTAGTACCTGAAATAGGTATTGTGTAATACGCTTGCCTTTTAACTCCTTGTTAGAAAGTAGTTTTATTTGAAGTTTAGTACAAACAAGCATGATTACCCGCGCGTTGCTGCGGGACGTTATTTCTCTGCGCGTTGCTGCGGGGGGTTAATTTTTTTTTTTTGTATTTTGTGCGAGTTTATTTTTTCGGTCTCATGTTTAATAGTAGTTTTTTTTCTTATATGGGCTTATGTGTTGGGCCTCATGTTTAAAAGTTTCTTTTTTGGCTATACGGTTTTTTTTAATAATTTTATGGGATCACGTGTGCCTTAAACGACGTCCGCGCATTGCTGCAGGGCGGGTTTTTTTTTTTTTTTGTATTGTGTGGGTTTTTTTTTTCGTCTCATGTGTAATAGTTTGTTTTTTTCTTATATAGGTTTATGTGTTGGTTCTTATATTTAAATGTTTGTTGGATTTGAGTAAGTATGTGTTATATTTTTGGGCTTATGGTTTCCGTTGGTATTTTTTGATCTGAATAAATCGATACTTTTGTAATATATTTTTTTCTCCTATTTTGTGGCAACGATTTTTTTATTTATTTATTGCTTACTTTAAAAGAAAAAAAAATAACACCAATTGGGCCGGCCCAAACCGGGAGCCCAATAAAAAGTACTGTAGCAAGCAACATCAAAACGATGTAGTTTCTTTCCATCTATAGGATATATATATATATATAATTGATAAGGATCCTCTCATGTTCATTTGATCATGAGAGGTAATGTTGTGCTTTAAGTAATTGTATATTTGATTATTTTAATCAAATGTACAATTAATTAAAACACAACATTACCCCTCATGTTCAAATGAACATGAGGATCTTTTTCCATATATAATATATAATAACCGTTTAAAAAAATGAAAACGTGTTGTGAGTTCTCAAGAGACGACTCACATACCGTAATTCTTGTCAAGTCAAGATCAATACCTAAATTAAACATTTTAAACACTACATACGTATTTTCAAGAAAGTTCGCCTAAGTTAGTGAATTTTCATTTTGTTTACTTAAGGTACCAAACTTATAAAAAACATTTTTTAGTGTTAATCTGAGTGACTTAAATGTATATTTTCATACAAGTTAAGTAACATAAATGACTTGCTTTTACAAGTTCAGTTATATTTTATAAGTTAAATAACCTCAAATGCAGGAGCGGGGCGAGAAATTTTTGCTCGATGGGGCACATTTCGTAATTTTTATAAACTACACTACAAATTGGTTGTTATGGGGCAAATTACAAAAAAAACCGTATATTTTAGAAAATTTACACTACAATTTTTTTCGTTAGGGGGACACTTGCCCCCAGACCCCCTCTCTATCTCCGCCACTGCTCAAATGTCATGTTTTATAAGTTCAGTAACCTAAATGAACAAAATAAAATTTCAATAACTTAGACGAACTTTCTTGAAAAGTTTAGTACGGAGTAACATATTTATATATTAACCCCATTTGAAAAATAATTGTATATCTTAATTATGTTTTCTATTGTGATGAATAAATTTTTACTGCCGTACTTAAATAAAACTATTTTGACGTACGGTTTCATACATTTCTTACTGTTTATGTATGCTTTACATTATTATTTTTTACATATAATTACCTCAAGGATTTAATGAGCTACAAATAATCTACATTTCTTTAAATCAAAACAACCATATATGTACGGGTTTGTTCGCACATTATTTTTTACAATTCATGTTAACGTACTTATAGAAATAATTTTTCTAGTAACCTAGACAACAAAAGT
Organism: Tanacetum coccineum; assembly: GCA_026074375.1. Lineage (NCBI taxonomy): Eukaryota > Viridiplantae > Streptophyta > Magnoliopsida > Asterales > Asteraceae > Tanacetum > Tanacetum coccineum. The sequence continues at coordinate 7,933 of BQNB010103958.1, forward strand.
ACAGTCTTGGACAATCGATAACGCAATACAGTGGCGGAACTTCGTAGTGATAATTTTCGTAAAAGATTCAAAATTTATCTAAATGCATCCGGTTTTATATTTATAGTACTTATACTTAGTTAGTCAACTAGTAGATGAAGAGTAAACTCAATTTCTATAAAATTCAATCGTTTTGTTTGACGTCGTACTTTTAAATTTTCTTTTCTGTTATACTACAATTCAGAAAAATTTGTGCACTCGGTCACTTTTAGTTCCGGTAATTCACTCTTGTGCAAATTTTCTTGGTCCTAGCTCTTTACTATGTAGCATATGTTCCTTAATTCATGTCGACGTTTATTTTAGTATAACCATGATTTCACATGCATCCAATAGTAATAGTGGTCTTTATTAAGTTTGTTGAATTGGTACAATATTATTGTTTCTTTTTAGCTTACAAAACTTATATAATGAACTATATATAAGTTGCTAATGTTGTTGGAAAATTGATGTCCATTATTGTAAAACGGTTCCTACGTCACAAACCATTTAGGACCCATGCATGCACCTTGCTAAACCAATGCTTTTGTAAAATAACAACTTTTTTTACTCAAATGTTTATATGGAAAATGATTTTGAGGCGTAAATATGTGACTACCTTTATGCTTAAGGCTACTCAGAGTGGTATGCAACTCACCGAGTGAGTGACACACTCACGGGCCACCATCCAAAACCCCACAATTACTCACTCGTAAGTTTGGGTAAAAAAGGCAACGAACGGTGAGCCACCCACCATTGGTGAGTGGTAAAAGATATGGGTCTCACTTTTTGTTTAATGCTTTTTATTTGGTGTGTGTGGGTATTTGGTGGGGTATATTTTGTATAAAGTGTGGGTATTTTAATAAAATGGGTATGAATGGTGAGTTTACCCTTATCACTACGGTTGAATTGTGAGTGTGAGTGAATTGAAGTGAGAGGAAAGAGAAATCTGATGTGACGCTAATGTGGATGGTGAGTTTACCCTTATCACTACGGTTGAATTGTGAGTGTGAGTGAATTGAAGTAAGAGGAAAGAGAAATCTGATGTGATGTGACGCTAATGTGGATGATGAGTTTATCCTTACCGCTCCATTTAGCCTAAAAGATGTGACAATGTTTTAGTGGTTTGTGAAATTGTGAGTCCCTGTGCTATTTTCAGGGCCGGATATGAGCATGTGCGGCATAGGCAACCGCACAGGGCCTTCATTTTTTAGGAGCCTCATATTTCTAAAACATCAGTAAAGGTATACATCCATTTTTAGAGGATTTAATACCGCTAATAGATCATTTTGAATGAAGAATATAAGATTTGTTTAAAAAAATTTGAACCTACGTTTTACCGTTAAAAATAACGCCTAGTTTTTTGTTGGGGAAGATAATCCCAAAATCATGTTTGTGGGGCTTAACTTTCTGTTTTGTCTTTTGGCACCAATATTTTTTTTTATAGATTTTACATTTTTAATACAACCTATATCTTTGCAATTTAAAATTCTAGTTCATATCCTTGTTTCAAACTTGTAGACGGTTTAAACAAAAAAATCCTATATTTTTGGTTTGAAAAGTTGAAATACGTCAAACAGTTTTAACTATGATATATATTCGGAGAAAAAAAATACTACAAATCATCTTATACTATATACTAATGTTGTAATTATAAGACTGTGATTATCGTAAATGGTTTTGAAATTCTATAGTAACACTTTGAAAAAAAATTATATCCGTAGTAGAATAAGATTAATAATTTGCTACCGTTATCAAAAAATCAATGCATAACGGAATTACAGTTTGTTAATTTTACCGTTGCTTTAATTTTTGGAGTTGAATTTAGGGCCCCGTGAGATTTGTGGCACAGGGCCTTCAAATTTCACGGGGCAGCCCTGGCAATTTCCAACAAAATGCTAACATCTAGATTCACTATGTTTATACATAGTAAAAAGATTAATAATTTGCTATCGATATTTAGCTCAAACGAATTGAAATAGTAAAAAGAGCTCTATTTTTATGTCCATTTTATGTAGGAGATTCGCTCCTGTATAGTAAAGATAGCATTTACATTTATATCCTTACAAAAGTTCAATATTACATCAATATCTTTCTCAATTTTTTAATTACGTCATTATCCTTCATTAGTTTTGGTAATTACATCGATATCCTTCCCAAACTTTTATAATTACATCAATATCATTCTCACACTTATGAAATTACATCAATATCCTTTCCAAAATTTTAAATTCTCATATACATAAAAAAAATCAACATGTTTTCTCATCAATCGAGGCCAAATATGCATATGAACAATTAAATATATATGAACAATATTTTTTTATATTTATATCCATACTTTTGTAATTATATCAACACGTTTATTTGCCGTTCGAGGCCAAAAAATATATATGAATAATATGTTCATGATCAATATAAGAGATAAACAACGAATTTAATAATCTAAAATTAATATAATTATGATTTAATTGATTTTTGGACATATATATCCTTCTTAAAAATGTGAGAAGGATATTGATGTAATTAATTTTTTTTGGTAAGAATGTTGATGTAATTTAAAAATTAAAAATGATATTTTATGTAATATTAACTTTTGAGAATGATATACGTGTAAATTTCCCTAAAACCTTTTACCAAAAAAAAGATAGCTAGTGTACTTGCGTTAAAACGGGTAAAAAGTTAATCGAACCGCTGCAAATAAAGTAGGCAAGGAAAGTGGCCTACATAATAGTTGATGAAGAACTAGATGAAATATGAAGATGGGTTAAAAAGATCACATGTACATAAAGATATATGGATGTAATTAAGCTGCATAAGCGAACGTCTGCTTAGCAACGTTGGTCAGGGGGCTCTTCCTTATACGAGATATCTCAAGTTCAAGTCTTCGCATATTGGTTTCCTCCTATAAGCAAATGGTGTTGGATCTTAGTGAGCCCAAATCAGGGTAAAGATAATCAATAACATAACTACGTACCAAAGATGGTTACCGGATATCACTTGAAATCGTGTAATCACTTTTTAAAGTAAACTATTCGACCCTATTGCCTGGGTATCACGAATATCTACTTGGGATAAGACCAAATATATATTCTTGTTTGAGGCACCAATCAAGAACCCTTGCGCATCGAAGTGTTTAGGTTTTTTGTATGTCCTTCATGCAGTTATGATCTCTTATTTATAGGAGAGTACTCTGGTCAAAGAATTATGAGAGATTATAGGAGATATAATCTCATCCATAATTATTAGTCTCTTTGATTTTAGAAATTAGTGGTTACACGACTCATTAATGTGGTCATTAAATGTGATTGTAACTTACCACAAGAAACGGTCAAGTCAGTTACAAGTCATTGAATTCAATTCAGAGTGTTATTCATTCAGTGTTGGAATCATGAGCTAGCCCTGTGAGGAGTACACCCGTTGAGAGTTCAATACTGAAACAACCCACTGATGAGTTAACCCGCTGATGATACTTTCTCTGATGGATTACTCCCTGATGGTATCCTTCAGCTTACGCTGAAGCCATCAGACTGATGAATATCCTTCAGTCCATAGTTACTCACTGGAGAGCGAACTCATTGAAGTTCATCAGCGACATGAATTCTTTTTAACCACTATCAGAGTCAGAGTGTCAGTGACCTTTGGGTGTACTCTGCGTACCTCCAGCCCCATTACCATGTATGAACCGAACCCTACAATTGAACTAAATTTCCAACAAATGAGAGTGAGCTCCCACTAACTACACTAAATATATATGTACTAACCCAATCGTTCTGAAAAAAATTAAAAATAAAATAAAATAAGCTGCATAAAGAAGATATGAAGATAAACAATGTCAAGGAAGGTACATTGTATTTGCATACGTTGTAGATGGTCCGTACTACTTCGAACTAGGTGGAAATTTAAAAATGAGCAAAAATGGACTCATTTCATTATGGCCGTAACGAATCGAACGTTTAATGAAATTTCACGAATTGTTTGGTTAGAAGTTCGTTTATGATCGTTTATTTATTAACTAAACGAACATTAACAAAATTTATGTTTGTTATACTAAATGAACGAACCTAAACAAAAGCTTTGTTCGTTCATTCACGTCCGTGAACGCCCGGTTATATGTTCGTTTATGTATCTTTATTGGTGTATGTTCAAATATCGTATATTTACATAATACACTCTTCGTAAAATAGGCAAACTTAGACAAAGGAATACACACAAAAAAACGTTACAATGTTCTAGATATTTTGTGCTTGTTTTTATACATTATGTGAAAAACTCGAAACGAGGTTGAATAACTTTCTAACTTACTAACATAACCTATTACGTTGAAACTAACATGACAGGATCTCAATCCTCGATTGCGAAAACAAAACTACAAAAAATAGTATAAAAATACATGTTGAGCTGTGGCAGAATGGCGATCGAGTTCGTTGGCAGTAGAGGTGCACAAATAAACCGGTTTTCGAACCGGAACCGGTTTGAACCCGAGGAACCGAACCGGTCAAAACCGGTTTTGACCGAACCGGTTCCGGTTCCTGGTCAAACCGCCGGTTTGAAACCGGTTCGACATTTTTGGGATTCCACCGGTTTGACTACCGGTTTGTTTTAGTTATAAACCAAAGATATCCCATTTTAGTTTTTCTTTGCGCAAATTTCTCCACTTAAATGCACATATACGGGATATAGAAGAAGGATAATTCCTTCAGGAGGAGAGAAGTAGCTGTAAATTCAGAATGAATTATCATATTCTATTGATCATCGAAAGAAATTTTATGAATTTTTATTCAATGGATAATCTAATAGCCATACATAAACATTGGCAAAAAAAAATTCAGCTACTCATGCTCTGATATAAGTTGTCCCTCAAGGACACTATTTTTATTATGACATGCCTCAAGCATGATAGACAAATCGATTCCAAATAAAATCCTCGATGAAAAATATAAAGCATGAAAACAAGATGTTGTTCGAGGTATAAAAGACCCCATGATAGTCTCATAAAGAGACATTTGACATTAAGGCTCCAAAGAACCTCAGATAGCTTATGAGATCTCAATAAATTCTATCTTGTCTTGAATTATATGGAATCGAAACAAAATGACGTCGATAAATTTGTCTTCATACAATATATTGCATGCTATTATGCATGATGAGAATCAGAATTCAATTAATATCCAAATGTGCGCTCAACGAAATGATTGGCCAACATAAAAAGACATAATATCTTGCAAATACTAAAGTATTAGAACGTGAAGTTCATACATGTCAATGTGTAAAGGCTATTGGATATACATCGGTTTTTTTGTGTGAAACCGAAATAAAAGCTGCAGAAAAACCTTGTTATTCGCCAAATTGGGACATTGAAACACGATGGAACTCCACTTTTGAAATGTTCGAAAGTGGTTTGAAACAGCAAATAACGTTGAGTCATTTTCATGACATTTTGGTCAGCAAGAATGGTAGAAGGTTTAAAAAATTCCCGGATGAATATTGGGGACGTATTGAAATGTTAAACCCATTACTTGCGGTGTTTCAAAATGCTACGGTTGTTTTGTCGGGGGTTTACTACCCAACATCTCCATTGGTTTTGCAACAGATTTTTTTCATAAGTTGTAAATTATCTGATTTAGAACTTGAGGGGGGGGTGTTGTCAAGTATGGTTAAACCGATTAAGAGAAAACTTAGGAAGTATTTTGAAAACATGCCACCAATAATTACTTGTGCAGCCGCTTTAAATCCATGTTTTAATGTATCTGGGGTAGACTATTTGATTGAAAATATAAGTAGGGACTTGGAGTTTGCCGATGATGGGTTTGCAACTAGGTCCGTAGATTATTTTCATGAATCTTTCCAAGGATTGTATAATATGTATTATACGAAATATGGTAGTCACCAGACTCAATCAACAACTGCTGAGGGTTCTTCATCCCAAAAGAGTCGTGATCCTTTATCTCGTATGGTACACGGTTTAACCCAACATAAACAAAAGAAGGCAAGGGGTGATCCTATAATGTCCTCTGAGTATGAGCAATATATCAAAACAGATTTTGTGAGAGGACTTCAGCCCAAGGACTATGAATCTTATGATGTATTGGGGTTTTGGAAAACAAAGGAAAATCAGTTTCCTGTTCTATCCCGCATGGCCCTGGATATATTAAGTGTCCAAGCTTCTTCGGTAGCATCTGAATCAGCATTTTCAACAAGTGGTAGGATTTTGTCAATCCGAAGAACAAGACTAACTGCAGAGTCTTTAGAGATGTGTATGTGTTTAAAGGACCACTTAGACGCTCATGAGCGTAGACAGCACACAACTCCACTTGAACTGCCCTTGGACGTTGAAGAAGGTGTCTTTAATGACGAGGTGCAAATGAATGAAGCCACTCAACTAACCGATCAAGAAATTGCGTTAGATGCTAGTAGCGACGGCTCTTTTGAAGAACCACCTCGTGATTATATGTTGAGCAGCGGGGCAGAAGATGACGAAACCCAAGATGGAGCTGGAGGGTCTATGTCACACGGACACGGACAATACACATACTACTAGTTTTATTTTGTATTTCGTTTATGTTGTATTTCCTATATGTTAAAAAAAAAAAAAAAAAAAAAAAAAAAAAAACCAAAACTGACCAAACCGGTTTTACAGGTTAACCGGAACCGAACCGGTTCCAAACCGGCAAACAGGTTCGGCATGAACCGATACCCAAACCGGTTCCAAACCGGTTCAGGTTCGTGCCGAACTGGTTTCGGCTTCCTGTTGACTGAAACTGGTTCCTGTTTGACTCAAACCGAACCGAACTGGTTAACTGATTTGCGCACCTCTAGTTGGCAGTCTCTATTTGGCATAATAAATATGATCGAACTAGTCTTAATTCCTGCCAACCAAATCCAGTTATATAATATAACATCATACACTTGTAAAAATCAATCAACTAACATTTGCTGCCTCATTAAAACCACTCTTCGCATCTAACTTCCAAACTACTTGCTACTTAATTTTATTCTTCTTTTCTCTTCCTTTGTATCCACATATCTCAAATGTAAAATTATTAAACTTAGGACCCATACCTTAGTTTTGAAAAGCATAACACATTGTATGAATAAATGCAAGACTATAAACACGGGGGTTTATACTGGTTCGGTCACAAAAATTCTCTTCACCCTACTCTACTCTCCGAGTTTTCTACTCGAGAGTTACTTCACTAATGTAACAAGCTCACTTCTTGGCGGAAAAAAAAACGTACACCAGTGCTTACAATTTTACTGATGCTAAGCTAAATATGATGTCCTAAGCTAGGTATCGGTAAAATTGTAAGAATTTTGCTAGTTGTAAATGTATTTTATAAAACATTTTATTTAGAAGAAAGTTAAATACAATTGATATATGAATGTTTATAAAATGATGCAAGTGTTTTGATGCAATATGTATGATAAAAACATATTTGATCATTAAACTAGTCTTAGAAATTCATATTTGTTGCAAAGAATAAATGTGTCCAAAACATGTTTATATAAACTTTTACATAATACGCTTTTATATTTGTTTTTAACAAAACATGGAGAAATCGTTAATAGAAATAACGTTTTTATACGGGTACTTAACAAAGCTTTCATTTAAATTTACGCGTCTATCGTTTACTTGAGTGATTAAGAAGAATTCAGTGTGGTACAAAACCAACAATTGTCGTCAACTTAAGTCGTTTGTACGACTAATCGATATCAAATAACGATTGTGGTACACTCGATTATAATTGGCTTTAAATACGGTGACCCTAACGATCAACAACAACGTTCTTCTGTAAAATGTACACCACCAAGTTGCGATTCTTGCATTCGAGTGTCGTTTTTCCCATTCTCATGGAGGTCGTCGTTGTCACCTCTTTGGAATACTAATAACATGTTACACCTTATTATTGATATGTTTAATTAGAAATGTTAAGACAGTAGCCTTAATCAAAGCTCACCTAATTTAACAACTTTAAATGCTTCTATTAACATCAAGTCCATATCTTCATTAAACTATAGGCCTTGTGTAATACGATATAAAATAATACAAATCACCCAAAATTTACAACAACAAAAAAAACTAAATAAATGGAGAAGTGAAAGGGTCGTGAATATCCCGTTTAGGCTGCGTACATCTTAGTCAAATACTCGTTTTCTCCGAATAATCGGAATATGGACAATTATTAAGTCATGTTCGATATTAGCTTAGTTGATACGTATAGTAGCTAGCTTGTTGTATAAAAAACAGGTAACTGGCCGTCCAACCCTGAGCCCTCTATAGTAGAATGATTAAAGGACACCGGGTTAGGGACGGAATGAGAAGAAAAAGTCACTAGGTACTTTTACGAAAAAATCAAACAAGACTAAATGCACAACTTTTTGGGACCGGATGCATATATAAAAATTTAGGTTTTTTAACAAATTTCTTGGTCCCGGGACACCTCCTGATTTCGTCCCTACACGGGGTCAGAATGGCCTCCGCTTTTATATTTTAATGCATGCATGTCCGCAACCATTATACTACTATTGCCCGGATTGTAGCTTGTTGTCTAGCGTTTTACATGAAAGTTGCGATTTCAAGAGTTTTTTTTGTTATCGATCTGAGTTTTCGATTCGACGTTGCGAGCTGACTAATCACAGTACGACTACCCTTCTGTTATAAAGTTAGATCTTTCAACTCTATGTTATATATCTTATTGAAAATTAAAAAAGCTTAATTGCTCACCTAGAAATGCGACTCAAATTTAATAAGTTTGATAAACTTTCATGTCATGATTAACATACTGTTTTTTTTAACAAGAAACACAAAAGTCGTTGCATCTCAAATGTGTGATTTTAGTCACTTCTCACCACTTCTTATTTTAATTTACTTCTCACTGGATCCCTACTCTCTCTCTCTCTCTCTCTCTCTCTCTCTCTATATATATATATATATATATATATATATATATAGAGTTAGGATCAAATAAGAAGTTTTCTTAAAATAAGAAGGATAAGAAGTAACTATAACCGCATATCCGAGATGCACCGACTTAAATTAGATGCATCTCTATAATCTTAGATGCATTATAACGCATCATAATGTGTTTTCTAGCTTTTAATTAGATGCATATACGTATATTAGATGCATTTCATTTTTTCTCTTGTTTTTTTGTTCCTCTGCATGTGCCAAAATCATGAAAATCAATTTGCACCATCTACGCATCAAATTAACGTTTGAAACTCAAAATGGTGCATCTAAATGAATAAAAATGCATCTAATGCAAGTCGTTGCATCTCAAATGTGTGGTTTTAGTCACTTCTCACCACTTCTTATTTTAATTTACTTCTCACTGGATCCCTATATATATATATCGAGCAGACACAGCATCGTTATACGTTAGCTACATTTATCACCTTAAATGTATCTACTTTTGCCAAGTCTCTATCTATATTAACATTTAACAAGGACGTGCCGTGGTGTATATTTAAGAAGGTATCATGGCTTCTAAGACTAGTTTCGTGTCGACTTCATGCTCGTCGTGTCAAATCATGAGTTAGTGAGTTACAATCTTAATGTTGTATGTGTCCCATCGGTTTTCAGTTTATGTTGTACGTCTCCTGATGAGGGTCGACTGACTCTGAAATACTTTACACAACAATGTACGCATTTGTGGTTGGATCGATCACATGGTTGGATGTTTCACGCGAGCTACTAGCTATGCATGCGGGAAAACACCAAAATTTAAACCAAAGTAAAGGTTCAATAAGAATTGCGTCTGCATCTTCGAAGTTATGGAGATTGCGTTAAAATGACCCAAGCCCGGTTGTGGGCTTAACGTCCAACGGGCTTTTGGGGTTTCATATTGCTCTTGTATTTATATATATCGCATAATGAATAAAGTTATCCTACAAAGTTTTATTGTCTAACATGGTATCATGAGCATATCTGATTTCGAGAACTAGTCGGTCACAATAAGCCATTGCTTTTATTACACCCCGTCAAGCCCAAGTCGTTATTTATGTCTTCTCCAAAGAAAAAAGGAAGAAAAGAAAAACCTATGTAATTTTCGGCCAAAACATCACATGCGTAATGTTTTGGTCATAACTTTCAAACCGCTTGGATTTAACTTGCTCGGTTAGCCGTATTCTCGTCGTTTTTTAGTTTTTTACAAAACCCAATTTGAATCACCTCCTCCAACAGTCGTATGCGCCGCCAAAAGCCTACTGACGCAAAAAAAAGTCTATGCTTTTGCTTATACTATTGCTTTTACTTTTGATGTTGTTGTTGCTGCATGATAAAGATTACTCTCGGTTTGCTTTCGGATGTCTTAATTAACACATATGTTATTTGCTTTTGAAACTGCTTTTATTCCCTTTTGATGTTGCTTGAAGAATTGTTTTCCGCTTGTTGTCAGATTTGTTCATCAACAAATTGTGCTCTTATTACGATAATGTTTCTTTTTTTAATTTTACTACCCTAGTCCGAGATTTTGCGATTTTGTCGCTCTTACTGCGTTAATCAATAAAATTGACATTTTGTTTATTAGATGGCTAGGTTATTCGGCCAAACCTAATTGTGGGTTTAAGTCCATTATGTGTTAGGGTTTGCATTGCTTCTTTATTAAACTATGTATTAAGCTATGTATTTAGTAAAATAATAAAGATAATATATTATTGATTGTGTTTTGTGTGATTACATAATGAGGATTGACTATGTATCTATACTAAATACATAGCTTAATAAAGAAGCAATGCAAACCCTAAACATAATGGACCCAAACCCACAATTAGATTTGGGCCGAATAACCTAGCCATCTAATACTTATGTGGTTTAGTGTGCAACAAAATCATTATATTTTTTGTTGGTGATTTTAGTGTCATCGACAGCCATTTAGGTAATGACGATTTACTAGAGACTGATGAGATTTCATATTCGGCTCGGATATGAGTTAGGAAAGTGTGGAGTGCACACTCGTTGAGCTAATACGTTTTTGACCATCACAAAAATGCAAGGGTCAAGTGGGTTGCACCCCCTTGCGGGGTCAAGGGGCAGTGCCCTTTGCGGGGTCAAGGGGCAGAGCCCCTTGCTGGTTTCAACCAACTTTAAGTGCTTAATTGTCATCTAGAATTTGTTTTATAAACAAATCTATTAGCCTCATTTATACATACAAAAATACACTTACAATTTCCCTATTGTTCTTGATTTGTGATTCTTGTGCCTAAAACATAAATTGTCATTCTCTTTGTATTATCCTGATTAAGATTTCGTGCAACCTAGGCATCTTATAGGGTCGAAATACTTAATACGGAAAGTGAACTCAACACGATACAATAGAGATATCCAGGATCATCACACACACACCCTAATTTCTAACATTTTTACAGTTTACTCTTCATTATATTTTATATAAGTTCATCTTTTTGTAGTGGAAGCAATAAGGATGGGAGAACGATGACTACATATGCCGAGGGCATATATTGAATGGTATGTATGATTCTCTCTTTGATGTATATACATGTTGAATCGGCTAAGGAGTTGTAGGATTTACTTGAATCCAAGTACATGGCAGAGGATTCTTCAAGTAAGAAATTCCTTATTAGTAATTTTAACGATTACAAAAGGGTCGATTCTAGACCGGTCATGGAACAGTACAATGAACTCCTTAGGATCTTTGGACAATACACACAACATGGCTTGAAAATGGATGAATCCATTTCTGTTTCAAGTATAATTGATAAGTTTCCTCCTTCCTGAAAGGATTTCAAACGTACTTTGAAACATGGTAAAGACGATTTATCTTTGGTCCAACTTGGTAGTCACTTGCGTATAGAGGAATCTCTAAGGGCGCAAGATGGTGACAAGGGCAAAGGTAAAGAAGTTGTTGGACCTTCTATGAACATGACAGAAGAGGGTAAAAATAAGAACAACAAACAAACAAAGGAAAGAAACGTGATTTCAAAGAACACAGTAGTGGTTCGGGTTCCAACAAGAAACCTAAGTTGGAATGTTAGAAGTGTGGTAAGACTGGTCACTTCAAGAGGGATTGCCGTAGTGGTAATAAGAAGAACGCAAATGCTGGTGGTTCAGAAAAAGGGGTCTAAGGACCATTCCCAAGACCAAGGTCAGAATTTAGTGCCTGCTTGGAACAGATTTGTTAAATTTTCTATTTCACTAATTTCTGAAGCATTTTATGTGTAGGTTGATGCAATTGCGTGGTGGATTGATTCCGGTGCTACAACTCATGTTTGTAAAGATCGTTGCTGGTTTAAGACATATGAACCTGTGGAAGACAGATCTGTACTTTACATGGGTGATGATCATTTCGCTCCCGTTCATGGAAAAGGAAGTGTAGTGCTGGAATTTAGTTCAGGAAAATCTATTACTTTGTTTAATGTGTTGTATGTTCCAAAACTTCGTAAGAATTTAATTTCTGGTCCTGTATTAAATAAGTGTGGATATAAGCAGGTTTATGAATCCGATAAGTATATCTTATCGAAGTGTGGTGTATTTGTAGGATTTGGTTATTATAACAATGGTATGTTTATGTTGAATTTGAATAAAGTTCCGGATGATTCGGATTCTGTTTATATGTCTTATTCTGCTGTTGTTAATTCCTTATTATGGCATGCTCGTTTAGGACATGTACACTATAAAAGAATGCTTGAAATGTCTAAAGATGAATTGATACCTGCTATTGATGAAAATCCTGATAAATGTACTACTTGTATGTTAACAAAAATCACTAGGCAACCATTTAAAAGTATAACAAGAAAATTTGTCATACTTGAATTGATACATAGTGATTTGTGTGATTTTCATGCAACACCATCTTTAGGTAATAAAAAGTATGTGATAACTTTTATAGATGATGCCTCTAGGTTTTGATATGTTTACTTGCTACATGCAAAAGATGAAGCCCTTGATAAATTTAGAATTTATAAAACAGAAGTTGAATTGCAACAAAATGACTTAATTAAAACCTTACGCATAGATAGAGGTGGTGAATATTATGATCTTGTATTTTTCCAATCTGTAGGAATCATTCATGAAACTACAGCTCCTTATACACCACAACAAAATGGTGTGGCTGAAAGGAAAAATAGAGCTCTTAAAGAAATGGTTAATTCATGTTATCTTACTCGGGTTTGAGTGAGGGGTTATGGGGAGAAGCCATGTTAACGGCTTGCTATTTATCAAATAGGGTTCCAAATAAAAGGAACAAGACTACCCCATATGAACTTTGGTATAAGAAGTCATTTTTACGAGTTTGGGGTTGTAGGGCCGTTGTTAGGCTTCCAGACCCGAAAAGGAAAACTTTGAGTGAAAAGGATATTGATTGCATCTTTGTTGGATATGCTGAGCATTCCAAGGCATATAGGTTTTATGTTATTGAACCTAATGACTCGGTTTCTATTAACTCAATTATAGAGTCGAGAGATGCAATATTTGATGAGAATCGTTTCTCTTCAATACCTAGACCAAAGGATATTATACCAAATTCGGATGAATCTCAAAGGGAAGATCATTCTGATGATGTACCAAGTGAGATTCCTGGACCTCGTAAAGGTAAAAGAGTTCGGAAAGCTAAATTATATGGTTCTGATTTTCAACTATACTTAGTTGAGGGATCAAGAGATCAAGTTGGATCATAATACTTTTACTGTTATAGTATTGAGGAGGATCCTATAACCTATAATGAAGCTATGCAATCTCGAGATTCTGCTTTCTGAAAAGAAGCAATTGATGATGAGATTGGTTCTATTATGGAAAATAATACATGGGTTCTATCTGATTTACCCCCTGGTTGCAAACCTTTAGATTGCAAATGGATCTTCAAAAGGAAGATAAAAGTCGATGGAACAATTAACAAGTTTAAAGATCGATTGGTAATCCAAGGCTTTAGACAAAGGAAAGGATCGATTACTTTGATACCTATGCACCAGTTGCTCGTATCACTACCATTATATTGTTGTTAGCTTTAGCTGCTATACACAATCCGGTGATCCATCAAATGGATGTCAAAACAACATTTTTAAATGGTCATTTGGAAGAAGAAGTGTATATGAAGCAACCAGAAGGATTTGTTATGTCGGGTAATGAACATAAGGTGTGTAAGCTGGTTAAGTCATTGTATGGGCTAAAACAAGCACCTAAGCAGTTGCACCAAAATTTTGATGAGGTTGTGTTGTCAAGTGGCTTTCTCTTAAACCAATCTGACAAGTGTCTATATAGCAAATTTGATAGCTCCGATAAAGGTGTTATAATTTGTCTATATGTTGATGACATGTTTATTTTTGGCACAGACCAAAATCAAGTTGATAACACTAAAAAGTTTTTATCATCAAGGTTCTCAATGAAAGATATGGGAGAAGCAGACGTTATTCTTGGTATTAAGATTAAATGTGAAAATAAAGGGATTGTAATTACACAATCTCACTATATTGAGAAAATACTTAACAAATTTAATCGTGAAGATTGTTCTTCGGTGAGTACTTTTATGGATTCGGAAGAAAAGCTTAAGCCAAATACAAGTAAACTTGTGGATCAGCTCGAATATTCAAGAGCTATTGGCTGCTTGATGTATGCTATAACAAGCACTAGACTTGATATTGCTTATGCAGTTGGTAGATTGAGCAAATTTACTAGTAATACTAGTAGACAGCATTGGCAAGCAATAACAAGGGTGTTCAAGTACTTGAAAGGTACTATGAATTATGGTTTATTATATGTTGGATATCCTTCGGTGTTAGAAGCTTATTCAGATGCTAGCTGGATAAATCATGTTGAAGATTCATCTTCTACGAGTGGATGGATGTTCCTACTTGGGGGAGGTGCCATTTCATGGGCTTCCAAGAAGCAAACATGCATCACTGATTCTACTATGGAATCTGAGTTTGTAGCATTAGCTGCTGCTGGTAAAGAAGTAGAATGGCTAAGAAATTTGGTACACGAGATTCTAATATGGCCGAAACCAATAGCACCAATATCTATCCAATGTGATAGTGCTCCCACAATGGCTAAGGCATATAGTAAGTTATATAATGGGAAGTCTAGACACTTGGGTGTTAGACATAGTATGGTTAGAGAACTAATCAGGAATGGTGTAATTTCTATTGAGTTTGTTCGGATGCAACATAATTTGGCTGACCACTTGACGAAGGGTTTAGCTAGGGACTTAGTAATTAAGTCAGCTACAGGGATGGGATTAAAGTCCATATAAATCTACTACCTATGAGATACCCAATTCCCTTCTAATACAACGTTGGAAGTTGAATTCAATGTGAAAAGCTCATAGCTAGAGATTAGAACACGTGTATTCATCCTTTCGAGGTATGTGTTCAGACCTGCAAGTGATGGTTAGGTTAAAGTGTAACACCCCCAAATCTGGGTAGCAGCGGAATGTTGAATATCCGAGGGCATTACTTCATAGATCAATAGCACAAGATATGAGAACGACCACTAAACGTGTCGTTTAAAAAGATACATTGGATTAACAAAATGCTTGTTCATTACATAATCTCATGGCTTTAAATTGTTCGACAATATAAGTAAAGATTTCGGTTTATAACAAATGTTCCCAAAATGTAATAGGCCCCGAATCTTGGCACCTCTTGCCTTATTGACATGAGAAAAACATGCTTAAAACGTTAACATAAAGTTGGTGAATTCATAGGTTTATGTAAATCAATAGTATGACCGCAAGATTTCCAAGTGTATGATTAAGCAACAGATGCAAACATCATAAAAAGTAATTACGTTTTCCTAAGCTCATGACACTGAAGCTAGACGTATATGAATGCAATAAATTGTCAACATGTGCCCATGAATGATGTTCTAACCCGCAACATCCCAAATCTGACATGGTATACGTTTGTTGTCCGGCAAACCGGCACAGTGAGCGTTACTCACTCAAACGGGGATGTCAATCCCAAATAGATCTATTTATAACATTCGCGCTCGCAATCTAGCAATTGACAGTTTATGATAAA